>LPNX010843654.1:149132-161709 GCA_001517045.1 Pseudotsuga menziesii | reverse complement strand
TTCACAGATGATAGTAGGTGTGTCCTATCATGCTGGTGAATGTGAGTGTTGGGCCTTTCTGATGGGATTGTAGTTTACTACATGATTAGATGTGAGTGCTGGGCATGCCTTTCTGACGAGCAGGTCAGATGTAAGTGCTGGGTGAAGACCTACATGAGGGTAGGCCTACAACCAGCATGAAAAAGGGCTAGCTCTGTAGAACTTCCTATGACGAGAAGAATCATGAGATAGCACCAGTGTTGATCCAGATCGAGTGATGATCCAGATCCAGTAATGATGATCTAGCAGTGATGATCCAGATCGAGTGATGATCCAGATCCAGTCCAATGATGTTGATCCAGATCCAGTCCAATGATGTTGATCCAGATCGAGAGATGATCCAGATCCAGTTATGATGTTTTATGTTGATCCAGATCGAGAGATGATCCAGATCCAATCATGATGTTTTATGTTGATCCAGATCGAGAGATGATCCAGATCCAGTGATGATGTTCTATGTTGATCCAGATCGAGAGATGATCCAGATCCAATGAAGATAACTTGAAGATGAAGATGACTTGAAGACGAAGATGACTTGAAGACGAGATGATCCAGTTGATACAGAGAAGAAGACCAGTGCTGAAAATTGTGTTGAAAGAATACCTTCCTAGTTAAGAGGGAGTGTTGATGTATATGTAACTTCAGAATGTATTCTTCTATTTATCTTGTGTATTGTAACTCGATGTTTATTCTGGGATGTTTCTATTATGTATTTGAGTCATGTGGTCATGCCCCGATGTTCCGATCGGGAGGATTAATAATGTAATCAAGTCATATCAATTCATTAGGTAAGTCCCCACAGTTTCGGGGCACTTGAGTTATTATACACTAATTAAGGTGTAGGCTCGAGTAAGTAATTGTTAGTTGGGCCGACATGATTGAGTGCACTTCAAGTCAACGGAAGAATATAAATAGAGAGTGAGAGACTCTCTATTTATCACTTGTGAAATACATCACTTGCTCTCTCAAGTGTGGCGCACTTTTGGAGAACGAAAATTTGGGCCTAGATAGAAGACAGAAGACTACTGCTGTTTTGGGAGATCTCTTACTGTTTTGGTGTTGATTCTATCTTAGAGGAAGTTGCGAGGTTTTCTCCTTTATGGTTTCCTTGAGGAAAACTCTTTGTGTCTCTTGTCTCTTGTGATGTGCTTATGTTTTATTGCTGTGCTTGTTATTCTCTCAGTGAAAATATCCTAAGATCATAATGCTATCTTAATGTGATGAAAAACTAACACTAAGATGTGGAGTTATGCCTATAGAATTAAGGTATGTGTCCATACTTTTGAAAGATATATTGTGGGAAAATGATCTATAGATATTTTAGGGTCAAGGTCATTTTGTGGACTTCATTTTCCATAAAAAATGAATGTTTAATCCAATCTATGTTTAATTATTGATGGCATATAGGGATCCTATAATCCCTTTGTTCATTTAAAAACCCTCATTCTCTCTGCCAAACTTGAACCTTGGACTGGTTACAAGAATTATATTCCTGTAATTTGGAGTGATTTTCTTTAATAACTAAGATATTATGTCCTTCATGCCTACTTTCTCATATTCAATTCCATCTCTATTTTTGTTAAACCCTGCATTAACAAGTGTCAGATATGGGACAACACAGAACATTGGAGCAATAGAATATCTATTTTGCTTAAAAATTTAATGCCTCTCACAGTCTAGATTTTCCTTCTTGCATACGCCTCCTTTGTTCCTCGATATCATGTTTCTTCCCTTCCTATGACATTTGTAATGGGGTTCATAAATTTGGGTGCATTGATTTCTGCTATCCTTTTGGTGAGAAAGGCTGCAGATGCGGTGATACTTAGTTTCATCTTGATGACTCTCATCCCCAATACCGCTATCGACAATCTGGAGACCTCTTTCTTGGTGTTGATCCTAGATTTGTTATCAATTTTGGCAGATAAATTACTCATTTAAACACATATTTTATTATCTTTTGTATATTTTATGACACACAAATCATTATTCAACCTCAGGTATGAGTGTATTTAAAGTTTATATGAAATATTTTTATTTATCATTTTTTATGGTTTTATTAATTAAAAATAACATTATTAAAGTGCATTTGATATATTAACTGATTTATATTATTGTTTGTAGATTTTATAATCCTTTTGGGTTGAATTAATAAACAGAATGCATTTAGCCTGCCTTTCGGACAACATGTCCAGCTCGACGTCCAATGCGTCATCCATCCCTTTGCGTGAAACTCGCTTGTGGTTTGCTAGATGTTGAGACATGTTGCTGTAGATTGTAGTAATGAAGCGCTCCAGTAGATAGACACTTTGTTCACCCTAGATAGATTCCCAATGTATCTAGCTCATGGCCCAACCTCCTGTTTAGCTCTCCATCTAGATCGTCCATCAGATTGCGTGCTGCTGAGAATTAATTTCAGGCATTTAAAACATGAAATAACTGTAGACGTTCTGTTATCCAGGTGTCTGGGTGATGAAGCTGTGTGTTGAGCCTCATTTTGTTATCATTTTTGGCGATTAAATAACACATTTTAACACATATTTTATTATCTTTAGTATGTTTTATGTCATGCAGATCGTTATTTCAGTGAAAGGTAGGAACAAATTTCATGTTATTATAACTTTACTCCATACACATCAGTAAGAAGATTTGAAGATCAGAAGACAAATATCTACAGTCAAGGACACTCTCAAGTGGTTGTTAATATCATTTTTTATGATTTTATTAACTCAAAAGTATATTATTTAAAGCATATTTAATGTATTATTTGATATGTATATTTGTTTGCATATTTTATAGTTCGTTTGGGCAAATTAACAACAAAACGTATTCATCCTTCCTTTTGCACCATATGTCTAGCTCACGATCCAGCTTGGCATTCAGCTCATCATCTAGCTATCACGTGAAATACACTGATCATTTGCCATGTTTTCCCTAGATCGATGCACATCTAGGTCATGGATCAGTGTTCCGTTTAGTTTGCTATTCATCTTTCCCATCATCTTGTGCACTGTCCATAATTAGTTTTGAGCATTTAAACATAAAATAGCCTATAATCTCCTTCACTTTCCATCACACCAACCATCTCTGTGCTGGACCGATGCATTTAACTCATCCTCTAGAAGGATCACCACCTAGCTGCTCATTATCCACGCATTTAAAGGGATAGACATTTGCTGTTGACTCACATCCTCCTCTATTTTAATATTAAACTATCACAAGCATGTACGTTAAGGGATGGGGCAACCTGCGTTCTAGAAGACCGATTGTGTCATCGCCTTTGCTCTCCACAACATCACCAGTCCACATGCTCGCGCTGATGAAATACCCGCATTCTAGAACCTGTTGCTGTGTAAAATCCTACATTGGCCACCAGTCCATTCTCCATGCTAAGGAAGGGATTGTCCCGGACATCAAGCACACTGAAGAGGCATGTCCACGCTAAAGGAGCAGAATCGCCATATTATGCCATGATCATGCTGAAAGAAGAGCTAGACCATGCATTGGTTGCAAATCAATTATGTGCTTTAAAGATTGACTAAAATTAGAGAGCAGTCGACCTTTAGGGTCAACTTGCTCATCTCTCATGTAAACTATACATATCAGTCTTTGAATACAGAGCAAAGTTAGTCAGATTCATAAGTTAGTTCGTCTAGAGTTAGAGAAGTATTTTGTAATTCTATTTCTGAAGTTGAATAAAGAGTTGTATGCATTGCTATTCAAGATTGCATTTGAGTAGGAGTTAGCAGACTTCACCCTTGATTGTTGAGAGGGCCCCTCATCAACCAGAGGTTTATTTCCTTGTTTAATTTAGTTCTCTCTTTTATGTTTTAGCTAGTTTAGTTTAATTTCCAGTTTGTTTTCATTAGATAATAGTAAATGCTATTTTATTTCCTGTATTGCATTAGATTAGTTTTATTTCAGCAATTAAATAAGTAGATGTGCGCATAGCTTTGCTTTCAGTTAGTTTATTTATAGTCATGTCATTCCAATATTGTTTTTAGTTTCTATTTCTAAACATATAAAATAGTTTGCTTCCATTTAGATTTAGTCTTGTTTGTTTATTTCCTATTATGAATTCGCTTATATAGAATAGTTTGCTTTGATTTAAATTTAGTTCTGTCTATTTATTTCTTGCCATGAATTTGCTTAAGTTAATTTCCAATTTGTTTAAATTAAATTCTAGCTTATTAATTAGTTTACAATGCAATGCTTTCTTTTTTTTCCAGAGCTAGTTTGAAGTTAATTTGTTGATTAAATAGGTTTATTTATTGATTCTATGCATTAGGTTTAGAACTGCATAACTTCAGCTGAAGAATTAGTTCATTTAGGTTAGTTTTTACCATTTTTATTGTACGGACTTCCATTCGGACTATCTGTCCAGTCTACCATTCAGTCACCCTTTACAAACCTACTGTTCAACCTATCATTTAACCCTTAGTTCTGTTTTTAATGTTTTTTATGTATCTTCAGATTGTTTCTAGTTTTGTTTTGTCAATATTTGGATTATGTTTGCAGTTGATCATTTTATTTAATCATTTCAATTAAAGTTTGATTGTTTTAGGTTATTGATTAAAGTTTTATTATTCTTCTTTTATTTTCATTTTAGAATAAATATGGATTAAGTTGTTCTTATTTTTTTATTTTGTTTTACTGTTGTTTTACGTCTTTGTTTGCATATAGAGTTTAGGGTTAGATGTATTATTTTTTAAAGAAAGTTAGATTATTTGTAGTCATAGGAATCTTTCTTGTTTTTATGTGTTTATTGAAGAATAAAGTTTAAATATATTTATTAAGTTTTCTAGTTGCTTCTATTTATTATCTTTATTAATTTTTCTACTTGCTTTTTCAGTTTTTTATTTTTGTAAGAAAAGTTGTCTTTTTACCCCAGCCTTCCGCTTAAGGAGTAGTTAGTTGGTTATTTGTCAATTCAGTTGTTATAATTTCTTTTATGTATGAGTTAGTGTCTGAATTTATAAGTATTATTGTTTATGTCTTTCTTTTTAGTAGTTGTTTAGAATTTGATACTCCATTCTAGTCCAATTATTCAGATAGTCTTAGGAGTTTGACTGGGTTTTTCATTTTGAAAGATATTTTGATATTTTGTTTATTAAAATACCTCCATGACACCCTAGGAGCCTATTTACCTTTGCATATATTTTGTATCAACTCTAAGCCTACCATCCCCGGTCGATAATTAAATATTAGGTGTATTTAAGATAGTAGAAAACACCCAACACTGTGTTCTAGATGTTTGCCAGCCTTCATTCTCCTTTTCTTGCCACCACATCAACCATCCACACGCTGGATTGATGCATTCAACCCACGCTCTAGAATATTCGCCAATATGCTCTCCTTTGTTCACCATCAATCACCTGTTGCGCTCAGGAAGGAACATGTGCACCACCTCTGTAGATCATTCACGCTGAAGAGAAGCCCGTGCGCCACATCTGAAGACTGTTTGCACTGAAGAAGGGAGATGCTTGCAAGTTGGCCTGTGATTTATTATGTCCATTTAAGATCGACTAAATTTAGAGAGAAGCCGACCACTAAAGGGTCAACTTGCTCATCCCTATAAATCATTATATATAGCAGCCTCTGTGAGAGAGCTCAGTTATCCAGAAGAGTTTGGTTAGTCAAGAAAAATCAGTTCATGTTTTGATTTGTTCTCAAACATTTGTATTTCTATTCCACCATTTGAATAAAGAGCTGTATGCATTGCTACTAAAGATTACGTTTGAGTAGAAGTTAGCTAGGCATCACCTCTGATTGCTGAGAGGGCCCCTCATCAACCAGAGGTTTCTTTTCTTATTTATTTCTTTCATTTTTCCTGTTGTAGCTAGTTTAATTCATAGTCTGTTTTATTTCTGTAATGTAATTTGATGTTTGACTTAGATATTAGAATGCACGCATAGTTTGTTTCCAGTCTCGATTTCAATAATTTCATTTTTAGTCCATTGTTCAGTCTATTTGCAATTTAGGTAAAATAGATTGTTGTTTATCAAATAAAGTAAATTTAACTCTGTCTATTTCATTTCTGTTTTAATTATCAGTTTATGTAATTTACATTTTAGTTTATTAATATGCAATGGTTTCTTTATGATTATGTTTATGAATTTTCTTAATTTTATTTTATTGTTAGATTTGCTTAGTAAGTAGGTTTGTTTATTGCTTTATGCATTAGAATTACATCTGGATGGCTTCAACTGAAGATTAGTTCATTTAGGTCGGACCCCTCAAAACGGTAAGATCTAATCTTTTGCCATACTCATTTGAGGTTCTCATTTCAAAGTGATCTATCACATCAGTTTGATGATAAGCTTGGTGAAGTTGACAACTTCCAAGAATGGAAGTATATGATCTCTCTGAAGAAAATGAATTGGACACCTACATGAGTAGAGAGGTTCCAATTTCAGAGGGAGATGAGGCTAGAAGCCTTTCACAAGAAGAACTTGGTCAAGGACAAGAAGATCATGGTTTATTCAACCATGGATCAACTTGTACCACAAGTGTATTCCCTAAAGACATCGATGAGGATTGATTCCTTGACCAAGCTATTTGAAGGGAAGAACATAGATTAGAATATGACCTTAAGAAATCAGTTGAAGAATGTGAAGATCCAGAATGCAGAAAAACTTGAAGCAGTAAAAGAAGAAGTAAAGAATGCAGAAGTGGTGATAGCCACCTTGAATAGCCTCCCAAGATCATGGGATTCATTCATGCAAGGAATGTGTGCCAGAAGGAAGTGATTACTTTCAGCAGACTCTGGGAAGAAGAAGAATCATGACTTATAAGAAGAGAAGAGAAGATGGGAGAAATTGAAGATCAAGCTCTCACCATCCAAAGAATATCCTTCAAGCAATGAGGAATATGAAGAAGTCAACTCTTATCCACCTCAACATTTGGATAAGAAACGATGCTATTATTAATGAAGAAGACAATGAAGCTGAAGGATCAAGAAGGAGTCTACCTACGAAACAAATAAAGATAAGTACTCAATTGTCATTTCATGATATTGTTTTCTTATGCATTTGTTTGTATTCAGTTGATGTATTATGCATGATAGGATGTTTTCATTAATGAAAGTATACTACTAATATGCATGTGATGGGTAAGTAGCTCATGGTGCTATAGAACTCTCCATTGATACTTATCTAGAATGAAACCTCTTTGCTGACATATTGGATTAGTGCAAAATATCAATGTTGTCCTGGTAGAGATGGAAGGCATCTAGAAAGTTTCTGTGAGATATGGATGGATGATTGTATTGGCTAAAAGTAGTTGTATGATCATATATTTATGCATAAGAATTTTTCATTGTGAATATAACTTATGAAATGTATCTAACCATACAACTGCATTTGACTTGTAGGAAAGGTCGCATACATAATCGCCTACAAGCAAAGAAGGATGAGACTTGTTTTGAAGAACAAGTGACAACAGTTCAAGATGAAGAATAATATGACGAATGCAGTGACATCATTGATGCAGAACCTTCAAGCTATGAATAAGTAACCAAGAAGAAAGGGAAGACCAGTTCAAGAAGAATGATGTCTAGGATACAATATCAATATGTGAAGGGAAGTTCGTAGTTCCATCATGCAGTAGATGGAAACATCATACAAAGAAAGATTCGTAGCACGAGGCTTCTCACGAAAAGAAGGCATAAACTACAAAGAGACATTTGCATCCATCTTGATGAAGATCTTAACCATTGCTACAAGGTTGAAGATGAAATTCTATACACTATATGGATACATAGAATATTAGTAGCATAGGAAGCTACTTGTCACTCCAGTACATAATGCTTTAGTGCATAGAGTACAGAAGACAGAGGGAGTATGATGCTCTGCTTCAGAGGGAGTACATAAGATCTTGAGGTTCGACATGGTACGACAGGATGGATAGATTACTGATGACTGTAGGCTTTACTGAGAGTAAAGTGGATTCCAAACTTTTCTTCAAGGTTGAAGGCGGAAGACCAGTGATGCTCCTGTTAGGTGTCGATGCACTATTTTCTATGCATGGAGGTGTGGACAAAGGAAGTATGCAGTAGAGATCCTGAAGAGGTTCAGGATGATGGAATGCATGACCACACCTATGGCATCAAACTTGAAGCTATTGAGTGTTGCTTCATCAAATATGGTTGATTCTATGATGTATCATCAGATTATTGGTTCCTTGATGTACCTGATGAATACGAGACTAGATATTTGCTTTGTTGTGAACACATTGAGACATGTTCACCTGATGGTTGCAAAGCATGCAGTGAGGTACCTGAAGGGTACAGTATATTATGGGATTAAGTATGAGGAGAATCAAAAGATTATGTGGATTTGTATTGAGCAGCCAATGCCATTGATAGGAAGAGAACTTCGAGGTGCTACTTCAGTATGGGATCAAGTGTGATCTCTTGGATTGGCAGGATGGAATCCTGTGTGGCATTGAGTACAACTGAAGCAGAGTATGTCACATCTTGTTCAGCTGGTGGTGAGGCAGTATGGATACGGAAGCTACTATCTAATATATTTGATCTCCAGTTGGTTGCTACTTATGACAACCAGAGTTACGTGAAGTTGTCATAGAATCCTGTGTTCCATGACAAGTCGAAGCATATAAAGATCAAGTATCACTATATCAGGGACATGGTGCAGAGGGGAGCAATGAAGCTCCAGTATGTTGCCAGGGACATGGTGCAGAGGGGAGAAATGAAGCTCCAGTATGTTGCGACGGAGGAACATATAGCTGATGTATTGATGAAGCCATTGGCTAGGGTGAAGTTCGAGTACTTCAGGGAGAAGCTTGGTGTTCTCCAGATCAAGGTTTCCTCCAAGGTAAAGTGATGAGTCCCATAGCCATTCTGACATGGTGAGAGGATTGGTTCCTTCCATGGTTAGATGTAAGGGCTGAGCCATTCTGTCATGGTGAGAGGATTGGTTCCTCCCATGTCAGATATGAGTGCTGAGATCCATAGCCATTCTAACGAGTAGGTCAGATATAAGGGATGAGCCATTATGTCATGGTGAGAGGATTGGTTCCTTCCATGTCAGATATAAGTGCTGGCCATTCTGTCGAGTAGGATAGATGTAAGGGCAACTGCCATTCTAGGAATGGAGGCACCTGGTCAGTTACCAGGAAAACTCAGTCTAGGACTAAGAAGCCATTCTGATGTGATAGAGGGATGTGTTACCACTTGATCAGATGTAAGGGATAAACCATTCTATCATGGCTAAAGGATTAGGTTCCTCCCATGTCAGATGTGAGTGTTGGCCATTCTGACGAGTAGGTCATATGTAAGGGCAACTGCCATTCTGGGAATGGAGGCGCCTGGTTAGTTACCAGGTAGCTTAGTCTGGGACTTAGGGCCATTCTGATGCGATGGTAGGATTAGTTCCTCCATGATTATATGTGAGTGCATGCCCTTTCTGATGCGGTGCTTCGTGCATGGTCAGATTGTAAGTGGAGATCCCTTTCTGTTGTGGTGCTTCATGCATGGTCAGATTGTAAGTGCTGAGCCCTTTCTGATGTGGTGCTTCATGCATGGTCAGATTGTAAGTGCTGAGCCTTGTCGATGCGATGCTTTTGAGCATGGTCGACTGTAAGTGCTATGCCTTTCTAATAAGATGAGGTCAGATGTAAGTGCAAAGCCTTTTCGATGCGATGTGATTACACATGGTCGGATATAAGTGCTGAGCCTTTCTAACAAGATGAGGTCAGATGTGAGTGCTAGGCGTGCCTTTCTGACAAGATGTGGTTAGATGTAAGAGCTGGGCAGGCCATTTTGACTTAAGTGTCAGATATAAGCGCTGATGAAGACCTACATGAAGGGTAGGCCTACCAGATTGACTCTGTAGAACTTCCTATGATGAGAAGAATCAATATAGCACCATTATGAGATAGCATATGATGATGATCCATACTTGATGATGATCCAGATCAAGTGATTCAGATGTGCTGATCCAGAATTGATGACGATCCAGATCAAGTGATACAGATGTGATGATCCAGACTTGATGACGATCTAGATCAAGTGATCCAGATGTGATGATCCAGACTTGATGATGATCCAGATCAAGTGACGATCTAGATGTGATGATGATCCAACTTCAGTGATGATCTAGATCAAGTAATGATCTAGACTTGATGATCTAGTAGTGATGATCCAAATCAAGTGATGATCTAGACTTGATGATGATCCAGTGATGATGATCCAGATCAAGTGATGATCTGGATCCAGATGAAGATGAATTGAAGATGAAGATGACTTGAAGATGAAGATTATGAGAGCTTGACTATGATTCAGATGATACAAAGAAGAAGACTTGTGCTAATAAATTGTGTCGAGAGAATACCTTCTTAGTTAAGAGGGAGTGTTGATGTATTTGTAACTTCAGAATGTATTCATCCGTATTTATTATGTATTGTAACCCGATGTTTATTCCAGGATGTATTTGAGTCATGTCATGCCTGGATGTTCCGATTGGGAAGTTTCTATAATGAGAAAGTCATGTCAATTCATTGTGGGTAACCCTCCTATTTGTCAAGGGTTAAAGTCCCCACAGTTATGGGGCCCTAGGGTTATTAGACTGTCCTAGTGAAATCAACCCTAGGTGATTCATTGTAAGTTGGGGCAATAGTACCCACCATCTAAGTCAAAGTTAACCCTCCTTGTTGAGTAGAGGGAAAAGTCCCCACAAGTTGTGGGGCACTAGGGTTATTAGACACTCCAAGAAATGTTGGCCCTAGTAAGTAATTGTTAAGTGAGGCCAACATGTTGAAGTGCACTTCAAGTGAATGAAATAATATAAATGGAGAGTGAGTCTCTCTATTTATCTCACACACTAAAACACTCACACTCACTTATTAGAGCGGATGAGTGAGAGAGGAGAATCTCTCCCAGTGGGAGAGAGAGGGATAGAAGCTGTGGAATCTCATCTTTATGTTTTGGGATTTTCTATTTTGGTTCTAATTCTATCTCTGAGGAAGTTGCAGGGTTTTCTCCTTTATAGTTTCCTCAAGGAAAATTCTTTGTCTCCCTTGTCTCTTGTGATGTGTTTATGTTTTTCTGCTATACTTGTTATTCTCTTAGTTAAAATATCCTAAGATCATAATGCTAGCTTGAATGATGAAAAAATAACATGGTATCAGAGCTAATCTGAGAAGAATACATTGTGCAGTTGTAGAAGCTATGGATTCTTGCTTTTTGGGTCTCTCTCCACAATCCATCAGCAAAAGTATGCTAGGCTGACTCTCCATTGAAGGGCGCATCTTTCTATCGAACACTACTACATTTCGATCCAAAATCCGACGGTTACTTCCGACGGCGCATGGATTTTTTCTTTTAAACCTACCAAAAATCAGAAAGTTAATTTTTTTTTTTTAAATTTTGGTCATAAGCATCGCTTAAGCGATGCCTAGGCTCATAAGCGTCGCTTAAGTGACGGATGTCCTCATAAGTGTCGCTTAAGCGACGGCGCTTCAAATTGGTCAATCATTTAAATAAATAAACTTAATTGGTCAATGGTGCTAAGCGTCGCTTAAGCGACAGATCCTTTAAATTCTTTAAAATGTCCAAATTAGCAGGAACAGGTGGAGAAGAGATTAATCGGAGAAGGATGCTCGATGCTCTTTCATTTTCCAAGCAATATGGATCTCCTATCATTTCGAAGCTGTGCAATATGTGAGCGGTTTCCTTTCTGTCTGATGGAACAGCCTTAACATGTTTTGTCCATTTCCCACGCAGTAAGAACCTCCATGATTTGGGTTTTGATCACAAGATCAATGGGAAGAAGGATGGGATTTCGTTGAAACAGATGATTGAAGAGCTGGATTTCTCTGATGTGCCCTCCGTGTTCATTTGCCCCATTTCTATGGAACCTATGCAGGATCCTGTTACCCTTTGTATAGGCCAGACCTATGAACGATCCAATATTTTGCAGTGGTTTTCAATAGGGCATCATTACATCTGTCCGACAACTATGCAGGAGATCTGGGATGTCTCTCTTACTCCAAACACGACCCTCTCCCATCTCATCTACAAGTGGTTCTCACACAGATATATGATGCAGAAAAAACAGGCCGAAAATGTTCAGGAGAGAGTGAAGGAGCTTCTGGAGAAGCTCAGGAAGGCTAAAGGGCAGACTAGAACCGGCAAAGAACTAGCAAAGATCTCTCTAATGGTGGACCGGGAGATTATAAATCATTTCAAATAATTAGTAGCCTTTTGTATAATAACGGCATTCTGGTTCAAAGATCCAATGTGAATTTATCATATCATTTAATGCAATGGAATGGAATGGGATTAGGCGGTGGCCGGTACATTAAAAATCATTTCAAATTATCAGTAGCCTTGTATGATAATAACATTCTTCTTCCAGAAATCCAATGGGAATTTAAAATTGGTTTTTGTATATGTGTAGGACAAGAAGGAATGGGAATTTAGAATTGGTTTTGTATATGTGCAGGACAGGACATGAAGGATGATGCCGAGAGGTTTCCATGGCTATTGCTACGGTAGAGGTTGTAGTTGGAGAGTTTATTG
>LPNX010843654.1:115616-127682 GCA_001517045.1 Pseudotsuga menziesii | reverse complement strand
GGTCCCTTCACTAAGTGGGGGCTCGATTTTATGGATTGCAACCCAGCTTCGGCTGGGGGGCACCATCACATTATAGTGGCTGTTGATTATTTCATGAAATGGGATGAGGTTATGCCTACAGTAAAATCTGACGGTGAGATAGCCGCTCACTTTGTGTTCAACCAAATTATTACTCGGTTCAGGATTATGAAAGAGCTTGTCACTGACCATGGTTCGCACTTTCAGAACCATATGATGGAAGAGTTGGCATCCAAGTTAGGGTATAAGCAAGAGCATTCATCTTCTTACTACCCCCAAGTGAATGGACAGGTAGAGGCAGTGAATAAATCACTCAAATCCATTCTCCAATGAACCATCGCACAAAGCAAGAATAATTGGCACATTATGTTATATCCTGCTTTGTGGGCATATTGAACCGCTGTTAAGACTGCCACTAGTTTTTCTCCATATCAGCTTGTACATGGAGTGGAGTCGATATTGCTGGTTGAATGCAAAATTCCTTCGTTGAAGCTAGCTGTGGAACTCTTACCGGACACTTCCCCATTGGAGGAGCATTTGGTTCACCTTGAGCAACTTGATGAGCAGCGTCGGGTTGCCTTGGTGGCTCTAGATGTCAATAAACGTCACATTAAGGTCCAGTACGATAAGTCTGTCTGTCCAAGGGCATTTAGTGAAGGAGATTTGGTCGTTTTGTGGGATCAACCGAAATAACCCTTGGGGGCAGGGAAATTTAATCCTATGTGGCGTGGTCCTTACGTGGTCAAGCACGTGTTAGAGAAGGGTGCATATGAGTTAGTAGATTATGAAGGAACAGCTTTGGTGAAGCCTAGAAATGGGCTCTATCTCAAAAAATACTGTGCATGATCTTTAGCCAAGGCTACTTTTTGTATATTATTGTACAACTTTGCATAGTTAGGTATTTTTCTTATCGTGATTGGGTTTGTGATTAGTTTCCATTTCTTTTGGCAGATGTCAATGGAATCTTCCACCTACATAGGATTTGTGGATGGTGCAATCTGTCACACTCAACACTCAGCCTCTGCTGCTTGGGTGATTTATACTCCTATGGGTCAGGTACTGTCTTTAGGAGGTGTATGTCTACAGCCATCTTCCAACAATGTTGCTGAATACAGCACCATTATTGAGCTTCTACGGGATGCCATTTTACATGGCATTCTATCTCTTGAGGTACGTCTTGATTCGGAGTTAGTAGTGTCACAACTCAATGGTTTGTACCATGTTAGAGATCTGACGTTATTGAGAAGGTTCTTACGTGTGAGATTGTTAGAACAGAAATTTGACAATATAACATATATACACATTCCAAGAAATAATAATCAAGTTCCTGACTCATATGCTAACTATGTGTTATATTGGAATTTGTTTCATTCATAATAAATTAATCACAAACACAATTTTTACACATGTAAATAAATAAATCGATCACCATAAAACTTTTTATTTATACATAAAAAATATGATAATACATAGTGTCATCATACAAAATTGGGGCTTTTAAGCCACCATCATATAATACATGGTCATACAAAATGTATACACTCCCAGGTGTCTAATCCTATGGAGGAGGAGGAGGGTTGTGATCATGGAATGTCACTACGTCTCTAGCCAGCTATTGGAATAAATGCACCCATGCACGTGGTACACCCACCACCTGCCGCTGCATGGCCTCAGGAAAGTCCTCGACTTGCACCATGGGAACTCTATATGTCAATCTCACGAAGTTGGTATGAATGCTCTGGAGCATTTTCTCCGCATCCACACCCGTGATGTCATCTCCTCTTCCCCTTCGTTTATGACGAGGGAAGCCGTCTAGCCATCATGGTCCCACATATGCACACAAATGGTAGATGTCACTATGTATCATCACCCAAAAATATGTGTTTTTGATTCCACATAATCAAGAAAATACAAAAAAATTAAATAACTAAAAAATTTAAAAAGAGAGGGTCGAGATTCATTACCTATATCACCATATGCCGATCCTGGTGGTAATGGCATGTCCGGGTCCCCCTGGAAATCTATCCCTGCATAGGGGTAGTCATCGATGACAACTATCTATCGTCACCACCATGGAAAGAAGTCAGCTAGATATGGATTGGCCACCCTACCACCCCCCAGTCTATGCATAGCATCTGCCCAATGCCGTTGGGATGGATCTCGAACCCCATGGAGAGGAACGTCCACTCTAGGGCTCAATCCTGGAACACGCTCGAAGAAAAACGTGCTCAAAATACTGCTGAACCTGAAGTTCCACACCCTTCCTGCCTTACACTCACTGAGCTAGTGTTTCATGTTGCTCAGTAGTGTAGTACTCCAGTTGTAGATCATGGGTCTCATGCACTCCACTGCATAGAACATCAGAGGCCGTGAGGCCTGGCGGAGTGATGCTATGCTTGCTATCCTACACAGCGTCAGTAATATGGCCTTTAGGCCCAGAACCTGTATAGCATTGGTAGGGACTTGACTCCCCACCTTCTTGTTGTCTGGATAACAGTACACTACAATGTACTCGTCGATAGTCATGCCACCTCCTGGCCCACCACGGGAACGAAGGTTCACCACTTCCCCTCGTCTAGAAAGTCTAGTGATAAAGTATATGTCCTCCACCTCTATGGTGAGGGACATCCCATCAATGTGTAAGGAATCCGAGTCTGGATCCCAATAATCTACCAGCATCTGTAACAGTCTTGGTTTGGCCCTCAAACCACCAAGACACCAAAACTTGTAGAGTTCGCATGCACGTAGAGATTGTTGAGCCATTAAGTCAGCCCTTACTACTTCCTCTACTTCACCATGCTCATGCTCTCTCCACTCTAGGACCATCCTGCACAAGAAATTGCAATTTTTCCCATTAGTTTATTGAAAAAACCATATGCGCGGCCTCATACGCGACTGTTTTGAAAACAAACGCGTATGTACGTGGGTTTGAGGCCATTTTCTGTGTATATACAGCCCTATACACTGAAAAAACCTCGATTTCCACATGGGCCGCAGCGCTCATTTTGGGATGGCCCAAAAACCTTGTTTGACCATGAAAATTCATAAAAATTGTATCAAAATGCAAGAGGAGAGCATGAGTAAATACCTGGAAGAAATGGTGGTGAATTCCGCCGGTTGGATCTCCTGGAATTTGTTGTTGAAAATCAGAGCTCAAATGGGTAAAAGTTTCAAATGATTTATATTTTTCACTATTTATAGAAAATTTTCAAATATTTTAAAATTTTTACCCCCTTTCCTATAGTTTCGACATTTTCTAACCATTTTGGACTGTTTTTGACATAATTCGTGATGTAGAAGACCTTTTTCAGTGCCGTTTTAGCCATTGGATTGACCCATTCATGCTGATCTCAGGTATCATGTCTAAATTGGCATATAGGTTAGGTTTAATCACTGTTTGCATTTTGCATAACCTTATGACCATCTCATCATGACCTTAGGTACAAACCCACTCTATTATGTCATAGAACCTTCTTGCTGCTTTAGAAGTGGTATGATATGAGTGGTAGAGATTTACCATACATGGGTACCCTAGTTAGCACCTTATTTGCATTTGGTGCCCATGCTGACGTTTTCTCCTTTAGGGTGTGGGAGTCTGTTGTATAGTATTGCCATGACATTTCGCAAGAGCCTCATACTCCTCTTGATCTTTTGCTGGCCTATTTCCCTAAGGACTCCCTCATGTCAAGTTGTGAATGCATTATCATGAGCTTTTCCTGCCTTATTGAGCTTTATGCCAGCTCCCCTGACATTGCGTTTCAGGCATATAGCCTGAGCTTGTCTCATGTCTAGCCATGCAGAGCCATTTTTTATATGCTTCGCAGCTTGATTTCCTTTTTACCAGGAGGGGATTTTTCCCTGAGTGTCGATATCCTACACATGTATCCTTGCATTGAGCATAGGTATGTTCCACTGCTTGGAACTAGTTTGTTTTCCCTTATGACACTCGTCTCCTCCTAGTTTGTAACTATAAAGCTATTTTATTCTTTTTTCAAGCTTTTTAAATAACTGAAAAATTCCAAAAAAAATTAAAAAACAAAAAAGCCGGACAAGGAAATATGTTATCTGTGGAAGCTGTCGAGTCGTGTCACCTTCGAACAGAGCACTGTATATCACATCCATTGGTTGGGTTATAGTTTGACTTTAGGATCTGTACTCATTTATTTCAGTTTATCTCCACCGATTGGTTAAGCTTCCAGTCCCTATGGAGCCTCTGTTGATGCCTCCTGTGTCACAGAGATGTCCCATTTTGTATATCGAGTCTATGCTACCTCCATTCAATCACCATACGTTGTTATGCTCTTGTTCCAAGGAAGTTGAAGCCTGAGTCATCCATTCCTCAGTTATCTTGACTTTGCATGTCGGCCATTCCCGGTACACTTACTGGTTCGTGCACCTTATGATCGAGTCCTTCTACATTATACAGCTTTGCTGAGTACCTCGTGTTGGATGATGGAGGATGCCTTAATGCACTCCTTCCAGTGGATTTCATCCCATCGACTTCAGATCATTTATTCTGGGATTGGAATCTAGAGTCCTTTCGAGTGCCTTGAGAATTGCAGTCATCAGTGGTAGGTTCTCTCGCCATCGACAGTTCTTGGGAATACATCAATGTCCCCTGATCGATGGATCCTCTCAAGTGTTCAACCTCAACACATTTATTCACACTTGTTAGTTTGCACTCTAGTACCTTGATTCCCATTTTCATTATCGGTGGGTGATCTCGTGTCTGTTAACGGTATACATTAATGACCAGTAATTAGATGATGGACTACTATGTTCGACCTTGACACCTCTATTCTCATAGTAGGACATGTACTCGCAGTGGTTTGTCTAGAAGAATTTCCAGATTGGTGGCATCTCTTATATGCTACCTCCTTGATCGTGCCAGTGTTCATAAGATTTCAGTTCTCGTGACTTGATTCCAGTATATGTTAGATATTTCCAGCCACTATGGAGATCTTGATCTATTATATCTTCATCCATTATGGAGATCATGGTCCTATGTATATATTCATCACGGAGATTCTAATCTATGTATATTGTATGTGGCTATGACCACATATGTGATATCATGTATCATGCTTATTCATGGCCATTGTACTCTTATGTATCAGGGACTGCTATATGTACTTGTAGTTATCTGCAGAGTTGTATTATTGTACTATGTTGATTGGGTGGTTGGTCTTCCATTTGGGATCCTTCATCACTCCACTTTTGGGATGGACTTATAATGTATTTCGACCATCGTATGACCCCTCTGACCTCACACATTAGGGGGCATCTATTATGGCTGATTTCACCACTCCATGTGAATCACACTTTGTATGGCCTTCCCCTGTCCCGTTGCAGACTCCTTAGACCCCATGGACCATTTTTTGTCCTTTGATGTTTCCTTGATCATCCCTAAAAACATATGAAAAATGATACACGTGACTTTTAAACCTATAAGCGCATATATACGCGAGTTTGACCACTAAAACTGTGTACATCGGGATGTGTGCATAATCCAAATCCTTTTGGAGTTTTCCTTGACATGGATCCAACTCATTTGACTCTTCGGCTTCCCTATGCCTTGAGATCGCTTAGATTCGTCCTTTCATTACCCCTTTGAAAAGCTATATAAGGAACCCCTTGGTACATTGAAGGCATAAGAGAGGATTGAGAGAAAAGAAACTATAGTCCATTGTTTCCGGAACTTATGCTTGAGTCTGCATCCCTTTGTCCCTTGGAGCACTAGTGTGTTCTTCCCAAGCTTGAATTTTGCTTGTGATCTTGCTATCGAGAGATGGAGGATTGAGATGGTGGAGGCCCAAGTGGGGGATTCAGTTTCTTTGATTCGCAGACATGCTGTCAGAGGTTGTATCTTGTAATCTCTGATTTATATTAATAGAAATATCTTTTCCTGTCCAATAATGTGTGTTTGAATGAATATTTTATCCATGGTATTATGTCAAATGCTTGTACATTATTGATTATATATGCTAGAATAGATCTAACACCATGATATATAGAATGCTTGTATTGTTTACTTGTTGTTGAGGAAGTAATCTTTCAATTCAAGATGAATATTGGAAAGCTCAACGGGGATCTACTTCAACCGTATGGAATAAGGTACGAGGTCTGATCCTTTAGTGTTAGACATTCAATTTCTATTGCATATTGGAAAGGATTGATTTATGGAGTCAATCTATCTGTTGTGGTGCCCCAATCCATAGGAATTTCTCTCTGTAACAGATGTTTCAATCAGGAAGTTTCTATAATGAGAAAGTCATGTCAAGTCATTGTGGGTAACCCTCCTATTTGTCAAGGGTTAAAGTCCCCATAGTTATGGGTCCCTAGGGTTATTAGACTATCCTAGTGAATTCAACCCTAGGTGAGTCATTATAAGTTGGGGCAATATTCCTCACCATCTAAGTCAAGGTTAACCGTCCTTGTTGAGCAGAGGGAAAAGTCCCCACAAGTTGTGGGGCACTAGGGTTATTAGACACTCCAAGAGATGTCGGCTCTAGTAAGTAATTGTTAAGTGAGGCCGACATGTTGGAGTGCACTTCAAGTGAATGAAAGAATATAAATAGAGAGTGAGTCTCTCTATTTATATCACACACTACAACACTCACACTCACTTACTGGAGCGCATGAGTGAGAGAGGAGAATCTCTCTCAGTGGGAGAGAGAGAGACAGAAGCTGTGGAGATCATATTTATGTTTTGGGCTTTTCTATTTTGGTGCTGATTCTATCTCTGAGGAAGTTGTGGGGTTTTCTTCTTTATGGTTTCCCTGAGGAAAATTCTTTGTGTCTCTTGTCTCTTGTGATGTATTTATGTTTTTCTGATGTGCTTGTTATTCTCTCAGTTAAAAGATCCTAAGATCATAATGCTAGCTTGAATGATGAAAAACTAACATAGCCTATCATTCAGACAGCCTATTTAGTCTGTTATTCTGCCACCCCTGTCAGACCCATAGTTCAGTTTGTCATTTAGTCCTTAGTTTTGTTTTTAGTGTTTTGATGTATTTTCAGATCATTTTTAGTTTTATTTTGTTAATGTCTGAATTATGTTTTGACTGTCATATTTAGATGTTAGTTTTGTTTAACATTAAAGTTAAAGATTAATTGTTTTTGGTTATTTATTAAAGTTCTATTATTTTCCTTATTTATTTTTGCTTGAATGTGTGTTGAGTTGTTTTTGTCTCTTGAATGTTATTATTGATTTTGTTTTAATATTGTATTATTTCGTATTTATGCTTTTTAGATTGATTTTTCTGTTTGTATGAGAGATTTAGTGTTATATGTGTTTTCCTTAGTATGTTTCTAGGTTATCTCTTTTATTTTGTATTATTGTTGAAATAACTTGTAGGACATAACCTAAAGATATTTCTTTTATTAATTTTTTTAGTTGCTTATAAGTTAAGTTTTCTTTGTACCCTAGTTTTCCATTTGAATAGTTAATTGTTGATTGTATTTCACTTTAAATTTTATTATCAATTATTTAGTTTATTAGTCTACCTCAGTTTCATTACTTTAATAAGTGCATTTTCAGGAGTTTGACTTGGTTTTTCATTTTGAAAGATCTTTCAATATTTTTTTTGTTAAAATATTTACACGACACCCTCTACCTTTGCATATATTTTGTGTCAACTCTAAGCTTAACAACCCCGGTTGATAATTAAAAAATAGTTGTAGAATAGGTTTTCTTTAGTTTAAAATTCTTTCATATGTAGAATTAGAGGCCCTCAGGGTATATTTTTCAAGACCGGAAAAGTTATTGAAGTCTCTACTAACTACCGTAGGGGACGTAATTCCCCATCTACTAACTCAATAGAAAGGTATCGAAAGACACCTATAGGAAGTAGTTCTACCCTGAAACCTAAGGATTTTCTATTAGAATATATTATTGGAGAAGCCATAGAAGGAGAAGGAACCTTAGCAGAAGGTCCTAAAGACCCTGTTCTTGAGGAAGTTCAAGAATATCAAACATTAGAAACCCCTATCCCTCCACTAGTTTCAAATCCAATTAACACAACTTTGTCACTAGTAGGAGATTCAAATTTCGTTTAATTTGTTGATCCTACTCAAGTAAAATCCCTCTTTGGAACCTCAGTTGATCAAGTTATCTCGCAAATAGAAACTTCTATTGTAGAACCTACTATCCACTCTAGGATTCAATAAAAACACAGTTGATTAGAGGAAATCTCTCTTGAAAAAGAACGTTGGGATGCCCCATTATCACCTTGAAAGGAGACTTCTAAATATATTTACGTTAAGCATCCAGCTTATATGGAGAGATAGGTAGAAAATGCAGATCATGATGAAGTTAGAAATGAAGAAGGAGAAGGGGAAAATAGAATCGAGGCTACTTTTGGGTTCCCTATATTAGATACAATGCAAGATGTAACTATGAAAAACATCCCTCCTTCCTCCTTGCCTACTTTCTATGTAAAAATTAATGAGGACCCAAACACATTCCTGTTCGATTTTGATATCCTTTGTAGGAGTTACAATTATCTACAAGACGCTCACAAACTAAAACTCTTTCCCACTACACTCAAGGATTCCACCTTGAGATGGTTCATGGGATTAGGAGAATCCACTATCAAGACCTGGGATGATATGAAAACCTCATTCTTTCGAAAATATCAAGAATACTGCAAACCTAAGGACTCTCGACATGATATATTCAAGATACAGCAACTTGAAGATGAGAGCCTAGAGGATTATCTTGATAGGTTCATTTATACATTACATAAGTCTAAATATAATGACCTCCGAGAATATTTAGTACGCACACTTTTCCTTAAGGGGATCTCCAAATACTTGCTAGAAAGTATTCATCTCATGATAGCTGGCGATATTTCTCATAAGACTTTTGCATAGATTGATGAAATGTGTAAAAAATATTCTAGGATTAGGGGGGAAGTTATGAAATTTTTTTGAGAGCCTTTTAGTAGAAATATAATGTAACACCCCGGCTTTGACCCCGCTTGCATTAAATATACATGATACATATATTGTAAATAATCCTGGTGTAGAGCTAAAGGCCAAGGCCCCACCATCGATTTGGGTATGTTATGTTTCAGATTTGGAATGGTCACTGATGGTACATTGGGACATACGACATATATTAATTTGTGACTTCATGTAAATGTGCATTTTAATTAATAACCAGCCAGCTATGTTCACTACAACTAAATTGAGAAGGGGCATGATTCCAAAGGATATGGAAAGGGGAATGTTGAACTTGGAGTCATGGGGAAATCCATGTGTCACCACCACCTTAGTCATTTTGTTGTGAGTTGGGACAATGAGTTGGCTGGCAGGAAGACCACTACCATGCCCATGCCTGCTCACACTCTCCCCATGATGCGTCTGTTGGCCAGTCCACTACCCCGATGGTAGCTGTTCAGTTCCTTCATGTGAGGGCGTTAAGGAATCCATATTCTGATTGTTGGGGGTTCACCCTCTATCTCTCATGTGATTTATAGTTTGTGAGTATTCTTCCCCTATTCATGCAGAGCATTGGTCTCTTCCCACCGTCATTAGATTGTTGTGGTTTTCATCACCGATTTCCGATCTGTGTGTTGTGTTCTTTCCATTCAGATAGAGAACCAAAATTGCCTCCACGCATTACTGGATTGGGCATGTGCCCCAACCTTCATGACTGAATCGTGAGATGACGACTATTACTCTATTGCCGAGCCATGGCCGTAATTTCTTTCCTAGTTTTGTTTTCCGGTGAATTTTTCCATTATGTATAGTTTGGGAGTCCGTTCCCTTACCATTTTCTAGTCTGTGTAAGCCTCACAGTGATTGTGTTGAGGATTGGGTGATGTGGGTTCATGTGAGTGTGTTAACTATTGTTTTCCCACGATGGCTTGACTGTATTTTCGTTGTTGTGGTGGTATCGCTTGAAGGATTGCTGAGAACTCCTACGTGATGGATTGACCGTGTTTTCCCCTGTAAACTCTTGAATAGCTGCTTGGCTACTTGCATGCAGTGGTTTTGTCCTCAGACTGCATTGGAGTGGGGAATGAGGGCCTGAGGTGCTTGATAAACCTGGGGGATTGAGAACCACACAGACAGAGCTACTGAGTTGGCTTTCTTCTCCATAACCTATGAATAGCACTAGAAGGGAGCCCAGGGTCTGAGGGACTGTGTTGTAGAGAAGGGACTAATTTCCTTGTGTTGGGTGTGTGTGGGTGTTCTAGAATCCAAGCTGGTTCTAGTGTCAGTGCACCAGCTTAGCATTAGCCTTTCCCAGCTTCTGGATGGCCTGATAAAACCAACCTTGTTGGCTTGGCTGATTCGTTGTTCGCTTGATAAACCCAACTATGTTGGCTTGGCTGAACTATGTACCCTTGTGGGTTGTTATCCTTGGCTATGTGTAAGCCTGTTAGTTCCTTATTCCTTGGGGAATCATGCCCTGCTCGGGGGTGGAAGCGTTGCTAAGAGATTAAAGAGCACGCGGGCCTATGGTTGGGTGGAACATTGCAGAAAATGTAGCTGGTTGTAGAACAAGTTCTTCATAAGATAATTATTCTTTCCTAACTTGTATCTACAATTATAATTACCATTGATGAATGATGTTATACATGTTAAATGCTGATTTGTATATGCATGAGTGTCGATTGATATGTTTGCTTCCATTGTGTATATGAATGATTATGATTTGTAATATGTTTTATGTTTTAAGTATCATGCTTTAGCAGTATATGTATATGTGTATGTTCCTATTCATGGGGCTAGATCCTCGGATGATTTGGCTTATAGTAGCGTCCTCTTCACCGGTCGGAGGGTCGGGGACATTACAGTGTGGTATCAGAGCCCTGGTTGCAGCATGGGCTTGAATGGGCCATGACAGATCAGATAGTAGAAGCAGGATTACCTTCTGCTGAGCAACAATTATAAAATTGTGATAGAAAAACCTCAACTTCAAAATTTTCTAAGTGACAGAACTATCAGCCCATCGTATCACTTAGTGGGAAGGCCACCCGACGGATAGTTGATCTGACGGCCGATGTGGTGGATATTAGCAGATGATATGTCCACCATTACGGATGGCTAGAGGACTATGCCTCCGATGGATAGATCCTCTCACCGTCGATGCCGCGGAGAAAAGACGTTCTGGCAGCAGAAATTTTTTGAAAAATTTCCCTAAGTGACGAAATCATCGGCCATTGAAAGACGTTAGTGGTTCATGCACCCGTCGTTGCGGAAGCCTAGAGTACCGGTATATTGATGAGGAAGAGTTTTGACTCTCGATGCCAATGTAGCTCGCCGATCGAAAAATGCTAGTGGCAGAAGGAATTAGTTAAATGGATTTTCGCCATTGCGGGTGACGAGGGAACTAACCGCCCGATGCAGCAGTTGCTAGTCATTCTGACAACTGACATGGTGGAAGAAAGTGAAAGTAAAAGAGAAAAAGTTTTGAAAATTTTTCTAAGTCATAAAATTGTCAACGAAATTTAAGTGATGGAACCACCGATGCGGCGGCGGACCTTGGGAGAAATTTAGTTGTCTAAACTGCCGATTTTGTCGATAGAGAATAGTTATTCGGATCGTCGACACCATGAAATAATTTAGTTGTTTGTCAGCCCACCATTGCGGTTGCCATATGGACTAAAATGCTGATGTGTAGCACTTAGTGCTTCCGATCGTTGATGGTTGATTTCATCGGCCATTGAAAACTCTTAGTGCTATTCATCACCAATGAACATCAAAAGGAATTAGTGGCTCAAAGTGCCGCCATTGTGGATTCCTAGCGCACTAATCCTCCAACACATATAGGTTCCTCTAGCTGATGCCGATGTGTTTCAGTCACCGATCAGAGGAGAATAGTCGTTATTGTTAGTTTTTCAACATTAAGCTAGCATTATGTTAGGATATTTACTGAGAGAATAACAAGTACAGTAATCAAACACAAGAGACAATGAACATAGTGTTTTTGATCGGGGAAACCATAAATGGAGAAAACCCCGCAACTTCCTCAGAGATAGAATCAACACAAGATGTAAAACCCCAAAATAGTAAGATGCAATCCTGATAGTAGTA
>LPNX010843654.1:4183-113788 GCA_001517045.1 Pseudotsuga menziesii | reverse complement strand
ATCAAATATATCAGATAGTAGCTTCCGCAGCCATACTGCCTCACAACTAGCTGAACAAGCTGTGACATACTCTGCTTCAGCTGTACTCAATGCCACACAATATTACTTCCTGCTAAACCAAGAGATCACACCTGATCCCATACTGAAGCAACACCCTGAAGTGCTCTTCCTATCGATGGAACTGCCTGCCCAATCTGAATCAACATAACCCTCCAGGTTAATCTTTTGATTTGCATCATACTTGAGCCGATAATCAATTGTACCCCTCAAGTACCTCAGAATATGCTTTGCAGCAATCAAGTGAACATTTCTCGAATCTGTTAAGAACTGGCTCAAGGTGTTCACAGCAAAGAAAATGTCTGGTCTTGTGTTCATCAGGTACATCAATGACCCAATCATCTGATGATACATAGTAGAATCAACTGACTCTGAAGAAGCATCATTCAATAGCTTCAGGTTCGATGTCATTGGTGTGGCCATAATCTTGCAGTCCATCATCCCAAACCTCTTCAGGATCTCTACTGCATACTTCCCTTGTCCAAGGAATATTCCATCCGCACTCTGCCACACCTCCATACCTAAAAAGTAATGCATCATACCCAAGTCCTCCATCTCGAACTCAGCAGCAAGATTTCTCTTTGTATCAGTAATCAACCCATCCATACCTTTCACAAACAGATCATCTACATATAGTAGAAGCATCACTGGGTTTCCATCTTCAACCTTATAGTAAAGGTTGGAATCTGCTTTACTCTTGGTAAAGCCCAAACTAGATAGAAAGCTATCAATTCTTCCGTACCATGTCCTGGGTTCCTGTTTCAAACCATACGAGGCTTTCTTCAATCTGCATACATGAGACTCCCTGTCATGTGTCTCAAAACCGAGTGGTTGTTCTACATACACTTCCTCTTCCACTACACCATTCAAGAAAGCAGTCTTGACATCCATTTGGTGTATCTTCCATTTCATCACTACAGCCAGAGCAAGTATTGATCTGATGGAAGTGTATCTGGATATAGGTGCAAAGGTCTCTTCATAGTCTATTCCCTCTTTCTGAGAGAAACCTCGAGCTACTACAAATCTTGCCTTATACTTTTCAATGCTACCATCTGCATCATGTTTGATCTTGTAGATCCATTTAGAAGTTACAACTGACTTCCTGTCTGGTCTTGGGACAACATCCCAAACATCATTCTTCATGATCGATTGGTACTCTTCGATCATAGCATCCTTCCATTCTTTCTATTCTTCCACTTCTTCATAACTGGAAGGTTCTTTATCAATGAAATCACATAGTAAATCTAAATACCCGAAATAGGATCTGGTCCTCTTTCTTTCTCTATGATTATCTTCTGGAGCCCCATATCTTTCCACACCTTGGATAAGTTCTCATACCCAAGCAAGTTTCCTCTTATGAGGATTCTTCTCCAGAGGTGGATCTATAGGTCTTTGTGGTTCTTCAAATTCTTGATCTTCTTCTTGAGTTTCTTCATTCATGGTTGTATCATGAATTCTAGGTGCTTCTGCTTATTCAGGTTCTTCAGCAGGTCTCTTTCTGGATTTGTTGTAATTTGTGTCTTCAGCAAATGTCACATCCCTGTTGATGTCAATCTTCTTATATCCTGGGAAATATATTCTGTAAGCCTTCGAGCTTTCAGAGTATCCCACAAATATACCCTTCTTTCCTAAAGGATTAATTTAGTCCTCCTCTCTTTTGGAATGTGGATGTACATAGGATAGCCGAATATTCTCAGATAGCTAACTTCTGGTTTCTTGCTAGAGAAGACTTCTTCAGGAGTCTTGTTCTCCAGTACTCTATGTGGAGTACGGTTTTGTACATACACCGTTGTTTTGGAAGCTTCTGCCCAAAGATGCATAGGAAGGTCTTGATCATGGAGCATTGCTTTTGCAGCTTCCATGATAGTTATGTTCTTTCATTCTGCAACCCCATTCTATTGTGGATTATAAGGAGTGGACAACTCCCTCTTAATCCCTGATTCTTTGCATAGCTCTTTGAATTCATTTGAAGTGAATGCTCCGCCATTATCTGATCGAATGGTCTTGATCTTCTTTTTAATATGGTTTTTGATGAAGGCTTTGAATTCTTTGAACTTACTGAATACTTCGTCTTTGTTCTTCATGAAGTAAACCCATGTATTCCTAGAAAAGTCATCAATAAAAGAAACATAATATGCATACCTGCTTATAGAGTTTGATGACATAGGACTGCATACATCGGAGTAGATGATTTCCAAGATTCCTTTTGCTTTGCTTTCACTGCTTGGAAATGTCTTCTTTGTATTCTTTCCTTTTGCACATCCTTTGCAGACCCCATCATGTTTTGCTTGAATTTATGGAAGACCTTCGATAGCTTTTCTTGCAATAGGTAGTGCTCTATAATGCACATGTGCAAGCCTTCTATGCCAAAGTTCACTTGGCTCTACTATGTCATGGACCAAGGCTTGTTCTGGATGGCCCTTTAATTTGTACAATCCTCCTTCTTGTTCTCCAATCACTACCACATCATCGATAGTCTTTCCTTTTGGCCACATGATGACTTGACCATCATTCCTTTTGCATCTAATGCTGATATGGAGAGAAGGTTCTTCTTGAGTCCTGACACAAACAATACTTCTTTCATTGTTAGATATTTTCCAGAGTCTAACTTATATGAAGATTCCCCACTACCTTTTATTGGATATTGGTAGTCATATCCTAGCTTTACATTGTGAGGTGATTCATGTTCTGATAGTCTTACAAAGGATTCCTTGAATCCAGTAATATGTTTGGAAGCTCCACTGTCTATAAGCCAATCATCACTACCATGAGTAATGTTACCTGTGAGAGCTATATCAGAACATATTCATCCTCGCTTGAAGAATCTTCACTTTCATATCTGGATCTTTTTCTGGATGGTTCATCATCCTTTGCAGCATGAGCATGATGTCTTCTTTTGTTGCTCTTCTTTACTATCTTTTGTTTGTTAGGACAATTCCTTGCATAGTGTCCTACTTCATCACAAGTATAGCATATGATCCTAGATACATCTCTTCTAGTATTATCTTTGTGAAAGTGCTTACCTCTGGAACCATGAGATTTTCTCTTACTTGACTTGGAGTGAGACTTGGAGTGTACCGTAAGAGCTTGGTATTCACTTCCCATCTTCTCTTCTCGGGCTGCTATCCAAGATTATTCTTGAGAGCACTCTTCCCATAGTCTTCTGAACTTGACTAACTTCTTCCTAGCACAGATTCCTTAGATGAAAGAATCCCATGACCTAGGAAGGCCATTCAATGTAGTCATTACAATCTATGCATTTTCCACTTCTTCATCAACTGCTTCTAGTTTCTCTTTGATCTAAGAAACTCTTGTGAATTAAGACTGGATTGTTTCTGCATTCTGAATCTTCACATTCTTCAGTTGGTTTCTCAGGGTCATCTTCCGATTGATGTTCTTCTCTTCAAACAATTTGGTTAGGGAATCAAACATAGCTTTAGGTGTCTTGAGAGAGGACACCTGTGGGATAAGGTGATCCTTGATAGAATAAGCAATGATCCTATTTTCCATAACCATCTTCTTCTTATGTAAGGCCTTTGCCTCATCTCCCTCTGGAACTGGAACCTCCTCATGAATGTAGGAGTCTAATTCATTTTCTTCCAAAACCAAGGAGATCCTATACTTCCAAGCTCAGAAGTTTTCAGCTCCCTCAAGCTTTTCATCAAGCTTGGTATGATGAGACATCTTAAATGAGAACCTCAAATGGAAATACAAAATATTTTAGATCTTACCAGGTTCAAGATGTTGGATCTGAAACTTGAGCTGAAATCCTGCAAAGCTAGTTCAGGAGAAAATTATTAGGGTTTTTCTTTTTCGGAGTTCTGTCTACCCAAATGCCTTGAAATTTGTCCCTAACTTTGATTTTGGGGAGGATATCAATCCAAGCTTGGGCTCACTGAAAAATTCCTCTTCTATGAAAATCCCTAATTTTTGATAGCAGTGACAGGTCCAAAACTGAAAAACCTCACAATTGGATTCTGCTTTGACAGAAAGATGTGCCCTAAGGAGGAGAGTTGTTCCACCTTACTTTTGCTGAAAATATGTGGAGTAAGATCCACAAACTAGGAAGCCCTAGTTCCTGCAGCAGAACAGTGTCTTCTTCTCAGGTTAGCTCTGATACCATGTTAGTTTTTCAACATTAAGCTAGCATTATGTTAGGATCTTTACTGAGAAAATAAAAAGTACAACAATCAAACACAAGAGACAATGAACACAATGTTTTTGATCGGGAAAACCATAAATGGAGAAAACCCCACAACTTCCTCAGAGATAGAATTAGCAGAAGATGTAAAAACCCAAAACAGTAAGATGCACTCCCGACAGCAGTAATCTTCTTCTTGTCTAGCCCCAGTGTCTTCTCCTTCCTCAACTATGCGCTACACTTGAGTGTGTGAGTGATGTGTGCTAAATAGAGATCCCAGCTCTCTATTTATACTAATCTCGACATGACCAATACCCTACTAGGGCCAACCTCTACTAGGAGAGTCTAATAACCCTAGTGCCCCGGAACTGCGGGGACTTTAACCCTTACACAATCGGAGGGTTACCCACTATGACTTGACATGACTTGTTTACATTATTGATCCTCCCGATCGGAACATCAGGGCATGAAAACATGACTCAAATACATAATAGATACATCCCGGAATAAACATCGGGTTACAATACATAAGATACATAGATGAATACATTCTGAAGTTACAAATACATCAACAGTTGTCACCGTCGATAGAGTCAGAAGCTATGGAAGACATAGTTTGATTACGGGCCACCATTGCGGAAGTAGAAGGGACTAACCGTCTGATGCATAGGACACCTGACCGCTGACAGAAGAATAAAGTTTCAAGATTTTGTTTAAGTGTTGAAATCATTGATGGAAATTAGTTGATGAGACTGCCGATGGATGTTAGCAGAAAATTAGTTGATCGAGCGCCTGCCATTGCGGATGGCTAGACCACTATGCTTCCAATGCATAGAGCCTGTGACCATTGACACCGAGGAATTTTGGAAAACTTGACGAAGTAACGCGACCATCGACGATCGGTGACGATTAGTTGATCGCATCACCGATGCACAACTGATCATGTTGCTGATGCGGTGAAGGTTGGTGACTATAGCAGAAGTAAAAGGAAGATGGTTAACCTGCCATTGCGACTGCCTAAAGGACTGTCCGACCACCGATACCATGGAAAAAAATAGATCAACAGATCATCGGTAAAACGCAGGACAGTAGACCACGATAGGGACGATACGGTGGAAGAAAAGATGAGTAACTCGCCGATACAGTGGAAGGATTTAGAAGTTCCAGCGGCCGAAGAAAATGTTGAGAAGTTTTGAATATTTTTGTAAGGTCATCAAAAATTTGTTAAGGATCAGATCGCCGATCGGAAGCTTAGTCATTTTCCCATGGGAACTGAAGTAAGAACACGTTCCGCCATTGCGGCTACTTAGATAACTATGCAACTAATGCACAGTTGATTCGATCGCCAATACATATTGGGATTTTAGTTGTTTCGCCACCGAAACACCGGAAATGGATAAATAATAGACCACCGATGAACAGACAATTTTCTTGTCGATGCAGATCGGAGGTGCAGTTGGTTTGACTTCCGCAATGTCAAAAAGTTAGTGGAAGAAGGTCTGAAAATCTATGATTTTTTCGAGCAGTTTTCGACTGTCTTTTAGTCGATTTTCAGCAAATTTCAATAGATTGTCCATGGTCATAGGGCTAAAAAGAAATAGGGAAAACTCTATGTTTTAACATAATTGTTGTTTTATGAAATTTCCAGAAGAAAAAGGTAAGTAGTTTGATTTATATTAATGTTATGCATCTAATAGTTTGCCACTAACACATTGCAGAACTATAGATAACTTCCAAGAGCAGTACTCCAGAAAGAATAGTGTGATAAAGCAAGAGATGGTTCAGTCATGAGAACCCATGATGGGTATGATGCTCGGGATTCTTACGAGTGAGCAGAAGATTCCATGGGAGAAAATGTCTGCAATAGAAATGATGACATAGAATCTAATGGAAGGAGATTGTAGGGGACACCTTCCGAGGTTGCAGACACCATGAGAAGCTTGGTTAAAGCCTAGGAATAATAGCATCAGTTGAATGCTGCCATATTAGAAAGATTGATAGACTTGCAGAAAAAGATAGATTCTGGATGAGGTACATCAAGGCCAGAAGGCAGTGAGAGCAGCACTAGGAGAAGAATAAGGACTTCCAGTGGATCATCTAACTCTGAAGAATCCAGTGGAGATACAAGTTCATCTTCTCATAAAAGGAAAAGAAGAACACACCATAGGGATCGCTCTCAAGATGAATTTAGGAAAGCTAAACCTCCTACATTTGATGGTGAGATAAAGACGAGACAAGAAGCTGAAGCTTAGCTTCTTGGGATAAAGAAGTTCTTTCAGGTGCAGGATTATTCAGGAAACATGAAGGCAAGAGTTTCCATATTCAATCTGAATGGAAGGGCATCCATTTGGTGGGAACATTTCAAGCAAGTAAAGAGGATCAACGAAATAAAACTGAAGTGGAATCAGTTCAAGAATTATTTCAGGCAGAAGTACCTTTTTGGCAGGTATTATGATGACAAGATCAAAGAGTTCCATGAGCTGAGATTGGGACAGGAAACCATGGATGAATATGCAAATAAAATTTTGGAATTGTTGAGGTATGGATGGTACATCAGAGATGAAAAGGTGAAGATCTAGCGGTTTCTAAGTGGATTTCCTCAAGCCTACAAAGATAGAATTGAGTACTATGAGCCGAGAAGTCTCGAAGAAGCAATAAGAAAAGATAAGTATTGCTATGAGCAAAGAAAAGGTAAACCTGATTACCATAAGTCATGGAAGGACAAGAAGAATGAAAAGTTTTACCAAAGAAATAAAGCTTTCAAACCTTCTAGATTCAGGAATCAACAGAATCAGCCATCCCAAGCTGTGAGTAATCCAGTTGAAGTGACAGGTGGAAAGCCTAAAGAGCCACATCAGAATAAAGGTCTAGTTAAATGTTGGAAATGTGAAGGACCTCACCTGTGCAGATATTGTCCACTTGAGAATGAAAGTGCAAGGCCAACCTATAACATTCAGGGAGCATAAACAGTGGGTCAAGTAGCAAGGGTAGTCCCTAGAATTTATGTAGCACTGGAGGATTGCCAGGAAGGTCATCAATCAACTATGGTTGAAGTTGAAGGTAAGATTGTTGAAAAATTTGTTTCTATTTTGATTGACCCTGGTTCTACTCATAGTTTTATCACTCCTAGGGTAGTGGAGAGTTGTGCTTTTAAGAAGGTAAAGCATAGAAAATCTTGGTTAGTTTAGCTAGCCACTGGGACTAGGAGAAAATTTAGTGATATGGTAGAGAAATTTCCATTGGTCATGAATGGATTGAACACTTGTGTAGACCTAAATGTTCTACCGCTTGGTTCCTATGATGTTCTCATTGGAATGTATTGGTTAGAAGCTCACCAAGAAAACTTGACTGTTATAAAAATACTTTCAAATGCATGGATGAAGAAGGAAACCTGGTAGTTGTGAAAGGTATTCTGCAAGTAATTTCAGTAAGACAGGTTTCAACAATGCAGTTGAAGAAGTTATGTAGGAAAGGTTGCCAGTTGTATGTAGCTCATATTCTGGAACCAACAGGAGATGAGACTCCTAGGTTGGAGGACTATCAGGTGTTATAGGAATTCAAGGATGTGTTTCTTAATGAGATTCCAGGGCTTCCTCCGTAGAGGGACATTGATTTCACCATTGAACTTGTTCCAGGAGTAGCACCAATGTCCAAGACACCCTACATGATGAGTACACCAGAGATGCTAGAATTGAAGATGCAACTACAAGAGTTGTTGGAAAAGAAGTATATCCGACCGAGTGTGTCTCCTTGGGGAGCACCGGTCCTGTTTGTGAAAAATAAAGATGGTACGATTAGGTTATGTATTGATTACAGGAAGTTGAACAAAGTCATTGTGAAGAATAAATACCCTTTGCCTAGGATTGATGACCTCTTTGATCAAATGAGAGGAGCAAAGGTATTTTATAAGATTGACTTAAGCTCTGGTTACCACCAGGCGAGGATCAAGGATATAGACATTCATAAGACAACCTTCAGGACAAGGTATGGACATTATGAGTTTGTAGTGGTACCATTTGGTCTCACAAATGCACCAGCTACATTTATGTGCCTTATGAATAGTGTCTTCAGTAAGTATTTGGACAAGTTTGTTCTTGTTTTCCTTGATGACATTCTTGTTTATTCTAAGAATGAGGAAGAGCGTGAAGAGAATTTGAGACTGACATTGCAAGTGCTCAGGGAACATCAACTGTATGCGAATTTGAGCAAGTGTGACTTCTACGGGGATAGAATTCAGTATTTGGGTCACATTATCTCAAAAGAGGGCATATCAGTAGACCCTGAAAAGATTGAATCCATTATGAATTGGCCTACTCCAATAAATGTGACGGATGTAAGATATTTTATGGGACTTGTAGGATACTACAGGAGATTCATTGAAGGATTTTCTAAAGTTTCACATGCCATCACTTCTTTGCAAAAGAAAGGGGTAAAGTTTGAATGGACTTCGAAGTGTGAAGAAATCTTCCAGAAGTTGAAGAATCTTCTCACCAGTGCATCGGTATTGAAAGTTGCAGACCCAAAGAAAGATTTTGTGGTATGTATCGATGCATGCGGACAAGGGCTTGGAGGAGTCCTTATGCAGGATAATCACGTGGTATGTTATGAGTCAAGAAAGCTGAAGGAGCATGACAAGAACTATGCCACTCATGATCTAGAGCTTGCAGCCATAGTACATGCCCTCAAGATGTAGAGACATTACTTGATGGGTAGAAGATTTGAGCTCAGAACAGATCACTAGGGACTGAAGTATTTGTTTGATCAACCTACTCTGAATGCTAGGCAAGCGAGATGGCTGGAATTTTTATGTGAGTTCGATTTCGAAATCAAGCACATAAAAGGAAAAGAAAACAAGGTAGCTGATGCACTCAGCAGGAAGGTACAGGAAATGCATGTGGCATCTCTTATTATTTGCCAATGAGATATGAGGCAGCAGATTGTTAATCATGTTGCTAGAGATGAATTGTATGAGTAGGTAAAAGACAAATTGAAACAACAAAGTCTTGAGAAGAGGTGTGGAAGAGGTATGAGGGATATAAATTGGAAGAAGATGGGCTTCTCACTTTTAAAGGAAAAATTTATATTCCGAATGTAGCAGATTTGAGGAGAATTGTTATGGATGAAATCCATCAAGCTCCATATTCTGGTCACCCATGATATCAGAAGACAGTTGCTATAGCTAGAAAGTAGTACTTTTGGCCAAGAATGAAAAAGGACATGGCTGAATACATTTCAAGGAGCATGAAATGTCAATGGGTAAAGGTTGAGCATCAACATCTAGCAGGTTTGTTGCAGCCTTTGCTAGTTTTGGAATGGAAATGGGAAGTTATTTCCATGGATTTTATTACACGATTGCCGATGGCTTGGAGACAACATGATTCCATCATGGTTGTAATAGACAAGTTGAAAAAAGTAGCACATTTTATACCAGTGAAGTCTACACACAAGATTGATGACATTGCAAATATTTTCATGAAGGAGATTTTCAAATTGCATGGATTGCCGAAGGCAATAATTTCTGACAGAGATGTCAAGTTCACTTTCTGACAGACTAAATACAAATGGATTTTTATCATTAATCAAACTTGAAATAATTATCTCTAGTGGATACAAAACTAAATATAGAGTGTTGAAAATATTAAAGATATATTTGAATCTCAAACTAGCTATAGGACATGTTAAAGTACTGGAAAATCAACCTAGACTCTAATTAACTCTCTGTATAAAACTCAATATTAACAATTCTGGAAATGAGTGCAAATTCTGGAAATTTTTATCAAAGTTCGAATAAAAGGCCGAAAGACAGATTGAAAGGTAGTCTGAACGAATAGTGCAAATGGCCAGCCGTATGGATTCTGAATATATTAATTGCATAAAAACGTAGGAAAATTACAGTTTATAAACAATAGAATGTCATCTACAGAAAACTAACTATATGCATACAAAAAATGAAATGACTTGTCTGCAAAAAAGAAGCAAAAACAAATTATATGAACAAGGAATTATGTTGTTGCTGAGAGTCCCTTCTCAAGAACAGAGGATGTTCCACACTAAAATGGAAACAAAATTAACAACTTAGCAGAGATTTTATATTAATATCAGAATCAAAGTTTACAAACATTTCTCTGTGTATTCTTCACAACCAAAGACAAATTTTTATAATGATTACAATGGAGAGAAGGTTTCCCCTTTCAGTGTTCGACCTCTCTAATAATAGAATTCCATAAAATATGAAAACAACTTCCATTGATGAGTTAAACTGAACATGTCATTTTCCCCAAATCATGCTTGTTGGTTTCCTAGATTCACGCAACAGAACTGTGGGATACTTGGAGGGGATTTGAAGCAAATATTTGCAGGAAGAGGATCATAAACCATGTATTCCAAGTGGGAAACAAAACCCACGTCTCTGTTGGCATCTTCAACATGTCCAGATAGGTAAACAAATGATTCTTCAGGTGCAGAAGATGGGTCAGGTGGGCATCTTCATTTAAGCTTGAATGCAGTCTCCTTATATCCTAGGTAAGCAAATACATTATTTTATAAATCATAAAATCATGGCATATAGTTAATAAAACAACCATGGCATAAAAAAATATATCACTTGAGGAATTATGGAAGAATTCAACCCATTTTTCCACCATGGCTTAGTTATTATATAAGTGGCTTATATGATGTAAATGTCAAAGTTTTACACTGATTTAATATATATTATAAGAATTTTTTTTAAGTGGAAACTTTAAACCACTACACTTTCCCATATGACCTTAATTAATAATTCTAATATAATATATTTTCATTTATTTATTTATTTGAAATTAAAAAAATATTCCAAAGCTCATCATCATGGTTTTTAATTTGTACTTGTATGTTCAACAGGACTTGAAAGAATCAGAAGATGAAGGTATCACGGGATCAACAAGAGCCAAAAGACAAAGGAAAGCCAAGCTTAGTGGACCAATAAGAAACATGTCATCAAAACCAGTGCAAAACTTAGAGTCGGGTGAAGGGTTGTATAGAGTGCCGAAATGCCCACTAAATGCAATAATACATCAAAAATGAGGTATTAAACTTCTTTTACATTTACGAGTTTTAATTAATCAAACACACTAAAAGATATCCCTTTTTAAGGATGGATGTATTAAATTTCGGCAAGTAGTTCGAGAAACTAATGTTGATAGAATCATTATAAATTACAATTTCCAGAGCCCAACTCTCCCCCAGATCGAAGATATGGCATGTCCTCGGGCCATCAATAAATTAAAGATGGGTTGTATTCTCTGATATCTGTATTCAGGATCAATAACAATGAGCAAAAAATTCTAAGAAGTACTCAACATTATTCTAAAGAAAACATAGAACATTTTTGAGAAAAAAAATATTCGTGATATGACCAAAACAATATAATAGTAAGTCAGATTCTTCAATACATGCAAATTCATCAGTTAATGCTCATGAAGACCACATATAAGCTATGGTGGGAGATTTTCCTCGTGTCTCCCAAAATAGAAAACATGAGGGTATAGATAATATGTAAAGCCTATAGGAAACTAGCCATACCTGCTACTTCTCAAAGGTTTATCGTCATTCAAGTAATTATGGACAAAGTTTGCATTTCAAGTTCATTAGACTCCTAAGTTTATGGGTTCCACTTCTAGGATAGTGATATCCTAGGTATAATATGAATTAGACAACAGGGTCTTAAGTGCAACTTACAAACATTCTCAAATGGAAATTAGATGAAGCTCATTTAACTTGTTGTTCAACCATGCATGCTTCTTCTTAAGAGTTTACACAAGTATATCATTCATACACACAAATATAGATTAGGCATAGCAAAAGACATCGAATTCAGAACCCATTTCTAGCAAGCCTGTTCAGTACCCCAATGGGGTAACTTTGATATAGAAGAAATATCCTCCCCAGATAGAATTCCTCATTTCCAACGAGCCTGTTTAGTACCTAGATGGGTTTTCCTAGTCATACCATAGGCCGGTACCTACTGCAAGAAGAACTATTCAGTATCCCAATGGGTTACCCTCTTGAACCATTTTTGCATTAGAGGCTCATTTCCCAACATTTCCACCCTCTATAGATATTTGTTTATAAACTGCCTATGAGTGAGTGGATGGGGTAGAAGCTCCGAAAACCATTTACGGATTGTGATGGTATATGGGTTGGAGGACTTTTTAAAAATTTCCCTTTAAAGGTTGTGTGCATGAAAAATAGACTACGTATTTGGTTTAGTCCAAAGACATGACATGGCCAAACTTAATTAATGTATAGTGGATGAGGTCATAAGAGAATGATTAAAAGTTGTCTCTAGTCCCAAAACTTGCCTTTTTCATATAGAGTTATAATAGTGTTCTCCACAACTAGGAATTTTATTCACCCTTATGCTACTGTGTGATAAATATTCTTAAATAATAAACTCTGGTAATGAAGCTAGGATGTACGAGTGATCTCTAGGTTTTAGATAGAGTTATAACTTATGGTGAATCCTCGTGGTATTTAAAATTGGTCTTGAGCGATATTTATTATAGCTAGAAATATGCATGTATGAAAATAAATAATGATGAAAAATTGTTTCGGTTTAGTCATTATCTTCTTCTTAGTTATTTTATTTGAATAAGAAAACAAGAAAAAATGAAGTTGCATTATTCCCTAAACTAAAAATGCAAATTTTTATTCATATACATATTTCCCTACCCTAAGAAGAAAGAAAACATGTTTATTCAAGTATATGAGTTTTTCCAATGAAACAAAGTGCAAAGCAATATGCAAATTGTACCTTTATCCACATATGAAAATGTTGTTGCAGTGATTAATTGGATGTGGAAGTTCAACCAACTTACTTGTCTTTGCATCAAAAGGTGTTGAAGGAAGTAATGGTATTGCGGTCGAGTTACCTCCTGAAACCATCTTTCGATGTAGTCTTGGTACTCACCTTCCTTCACTATGTCATACATACCCTCTTCTTCTAGTTGAGCATTTGTTTGAGCACATGATGGATATTTTGTCATATATATTGAGAACTCTACAATTTCTGGTTTCTCTCCTTCAGATGTAATCCCCAATATGTTAGCTTCTTCTGCAATTTTGCAAAGAAAATCCTTTTGTAGTTCTTGGGATTTTGGTTAGTCTATCATTTTAGGAGTAGTTGATAAGATTTCAACTTCTGTTAGGATCTGCTCTTTGGTAGAGGTTGAGACTCCAGATTTTGCTAGGATTTGAGAGAGTTCTCTCATACTAATGAGCACCTTTGAGTCCATTTTGTTGGTTGGTAGGTTTTACTTCACACAAGGATTAGTTTCTAGGGTTCTTACAACACCCAAAAAAAAATATGTGTTTTTGAAAGACTATCTACGACTAAAAAAATTTGCAAATTAAACACAACACACTAAAACACCTACATGAAATTAACTTGTGGAAAGTAAAGACACTCAAATGTACAGAAAGAAAATAACACTTGCATAAGAGTAAATTGCGGGAAAGAAAACTACCTAAATTTGCAAAATAAAAGCACACGTACATGAATTTATCTATGCTTGCGAAAAGAAAAATACACCTAACTATGGGAATGTAAACTATATACGTTTGGGGAAAGAAAGGTACACCTAAGGGAAATAAATCAATTTTTTGCAGAGAGCAAATGAGGAAAGGGAACAACAAGGATTTGGGGTACCCCACTATAGTGGATGCACAAGTTATTACCTCTAGTCTTACCATTTTCTCCTCCCCCATGTTGGATAATGTAAAAGAAATCTATATACCTAGACTATAATACCTTTAGCACCTCTCCGGCAATGGTGCCAAAAGTTGGTGAAAATATATGTTATCTAATTCAACATTTAATTGTCAACCCGAGAAGGTATCTTGTGAGATGCAAACACCATATGTGTAGAACAAAAGTCTAGCTTATTCTAATATATCCCAATCTATCTACTATCGAATCATAGAAATAACTTAACTCTACTGCATTTTTAAAATCCAAATGAAACTACCAAAATTAAAAATTTACTTATATTCTGTTACACCTAAAAATGAAATAAATTATATTATACTACCTAGAATCCATCAAGTAAATGACATTTAAAACTAGCTACAATACTCGAAAATGAAATACTACTAATCAAAACACAAATTTTAACTCTAAGGACTAATTCGAAATTGAGACATGTAATACCCATGCAATGCCTATCTATCAAACTCATGCAAATTCCTATCAACTTCTAATTTTACTCTGGCAAGACCTCAAGCTATTCTATGAAAACTTTATTTACCAAAAGAAAACTAAAATTAGAGCTTTATAATGAAACCTAAAACTAAGTACAAAACAATAACTCAAAGAACTGGAAATGAATTCAATCTGTAAGAAAACCTACAACATAAAAGAAAAGTATTCTTATGTTATCCCTACTCTGAATCAAACTATATTCTAAGATAGCTTGCTCAATTAGGCAAGTGCAATTCAACTGATCTATAACTTTCAAAGTAAACCTATATTAAACTAAGCTATGAGAAATTTCAAAATGAAACTTTAAAATACTGAAAACTAATGCATCTAATACAAATGAACTTATCAAACTTGGATTAGAACTAGTTCCTAGTATAATCTACCCATCGAAACACAATAGCTTGAAGAAAGGAAACTAACAAGGTTTAAAGCAATGGAATGCTATGCAAATAAGAATGAAAGACTAATTATAAGCTTGGATGAAAACTTGAAATGAAACACTGAACTATTTTTAGAAATAAGACAAACTAAGTTTGAATAAAGTCTATGAGAGCATTGTAAACAAGTTTGCATTAATTTAGGTTCTAGATATACAAGTGAATGAAAACATTTCATAAATTGTTAACGTTATAAACAAAAATATAACTATGTTGTTGTATTTAAACCAGAACTACTTATCTTTTAAATAGTGAAACATATGTTGAATACAAATGGACTTTTATCATTAATCAAACTTGAAATAATTAATCTTTAGTGGATACCATACTGAATATAGAGTGCTGGAAATATTAAAGATACATTTGAATCTCAAACTAGCTACAAGACATGTTAAAGTATTGGAAAATCAACCTAGACTCTAATTAACTATCTCTGTATAAAAATCAATATTAAGAATTCTGAAATTTTTTGTCTAAGTTCGAATGAAATGCTGAAAGACAGACTAAAAGGCAATCTGAACGAATAGTGCAAATGCTCGTCTGAATGGATTTTGAAGATATAAATTCCATAAAAACTCAGCAAAATTACAGTTTATAAGCAACAAAACGTCATCTACAAAAAACCAAACTATATGGATACAAAAAACGAAATGACTTCTCTACACAAAATAAGAAAAAACAAATTATATGAACAAGAAATTTCGGTGATGCTGAGGGGCCCTTCTCAAGAACAGAGTATGTTCCACGCTAAACTGGAAACAAAATTAACAACTTAGCAGAACTTTTATGTTAATATCAGAAGCAATGTTTACAAATGTTACTCTGTGTATTCTTCACAACCAAAGATGGATTTTTATAATGATTATAATGGAGAGAAGGTCACCCATTTCAGCGTTCAAACTCTCTAATAATAGAATGCCATAAATATGAAAACAATTGCCATTGATGAGTTAAACTAAACAGGCTATTTTCCCCAAATTGTTCGTGTTGGTTTCCTAGATTCGTGCAACATAACTGTGGGATGCTTGGATGGGATGTGAAGCGAATCTTTGCATGCAGAGGCTCATAAACCATGTATGCCAGGTGGGAAACAAAACCCATGTCTCAGTTGACATCTTCAACACATCCATATAGGTAAAAAAATGATTATTTAGGTGCGAACGATGGGTCAGGAGTGCATGTTCATTTAAGATTGAATGCATTCTCCTTATATCTTGGGTAAACAAATACATTATGTTATAAATAATAAAATCATGGAATATAGTTAATAAAAAAAACCATTGCATAAAAAGTGTATCACGTGAGGAATTATGGAAGAATTCAACGCATTTTTCCATCATGGCTTAATTATTATATAAGTGGCTTATATGATGTGAATGTTAAAGTTTTACAATGATTTAATATATATTATAATATTTTGTTTTAAGTGGAAACTTTAAACCACTACACTTTCCCATATGACCTTAATTAATAATTCTATTGTAATATATTTTCAACTATTTATTTATTTGAATTAAAAAAAATATTCCATAGCTCATTATCATGGTTTTTAATTTGCACTTGTATGATCAACAGGACTTGAAAGAATCAAAAGATGAAAGTATCACGGGATCAACAAGAGCCAAAACAAAAAGGCAAGCCAAGCTTAGTGGACCAATAAGAAACATGCCATCAAAACTAGTGCAGAACTCAGAGTCGAGTGAAGGGTTGTATGGAGTGCCAAAATTCCCACTAAATTAAATAATACATAAAAAATGAGGGATTGATCTTCTTTTATGTTTACAAGTTTTAATTAATGAAACAAAGTAAAAGATATGCCTTTTTAAGGATGGATGTATTAAATTTCGGTAAGTAGGACAGGAAAATAATGTAGATAGAATCATTATAAATGACAATTTTTGGAGCCCAACATTCATGAAGAAAGATCATACCTAGTTTTACACTTCAGCCCCTTCATCTTCTTTTTTCACAATAGGTCCCCTCCTTTGAGTGGAGCCTTCTAATCGTGGAGCCTCCCGGTGAATATTTTGCATTCAGACTAATGTCCACCTCTAGTTCACCATCAAGAAGAGGATCTACTCAATATCAGAACCCTAGGGAAGATGAATTCGTTCCTTCGCTCCCCATTATGGTCACCAAAATATGTTTGTCTTAAAGTTTGTACCAACTGCTGAGCAAAAAGTTTAGGCACCTCGAGTTGAATGAATCTAGATTTTAGGATTGGTTCTGTAGGGGTCAAGAGATTAATTCACATGGAGAAAGGATAAGATAGCTAAAAACATCAGCTTCTGAAAATAACATTGGATAACTGGACTGAAATAAAACTGATGTCAAAGATTTCATTCAAGACTCACTAATCATGTGTGGAACAAATAGTTCATTCGCACATAACATTTATACACCATATTCAAAAAAACATTCTAAGTATGAAATATGAGATACTTAATAACAACATGAGCATTTATAATAAAAACGTCATTTTAAAGGAATTCATGACCATAATCAGCTTACACAAAACCACAAGGTACTCATATTTAATGATAGAGAGAAATTGAAACATAGAAGACGAAGTCACATATTCACATGGAAAGTTTCCAAAGGAAGTTACAAAGTAGCCTCTCGACCCTCTTGCAGAAACTCACAACCTCTTGGCTAGAACCTCCCCCTTTTTTGTGACAGCTTCAATTCGTTGTTGTTTTTATAGGACAAATACATGAGATCTTACATATTACAAAACATTTTGGAATGAAATTTTGTCCAAAAAGCCTCGAATTAGCTGCAAAAGATAAAAATTATGAAGTGGATTGACATCTTGGTAGCCAAATATTTTATTTTATAACTGATGCCTTGGAATGATGAATCGATGCTTGGAAGTTTGGAGTTGGAAATATGGAGTTAATTACTGAAATTTACATTGTCCTGCAAATACTTTGACACCTAGAATCAATTCTTCATGTGCTAATCTTCTAGAACTGAATACTATTTTGATGCTTGAAGAAATGGATTTTTATGCTTAGAAAATATGCTCACAACTGTTTTGTTTTGATTTCCATCTCATTCCTATCCCCCTGAAAATCTGTAATTGTAATGTGATGTGTTGAATTTGTCCTCGAATGTAAAACTTAGCCTTCCAATCTAGAAAAATTCGATTCATATTCAATATATTATTTTTTCCAATTGGATATGGTTATTGACTCTATGCTTGATTTGTGGCCTATTTTATTGCTTCTGGTTGTTACTATGCCACCTACTATCAATAGCTATCACAAATTGATAATTTCCATCATTTTAAAATGTGCTTCTTTATTTCTTCATCGAACCTCTCGTGTGATCTGTGTAAAACCTGATGACACTTGTAGTTTCTCCCTGCAATTCCTTTAACCTTTTCTATTTAGAATTAATGTATGAAGCTGGCGATGAGGTGTGTAATTGATCCCCAACTGTTAGCCTCTAATGCTCTATCTCGGTTCTCCATGTAGGCGCTTCCTCAAACAAACTATTATAAAATAAACTTTGTCGCTTATACTGAGATGAAATCTTCCCATCCAAGATGATATGTGGGCGATATTATAGCTCCTTGTTGTCATTCATATAATATCCCATCCTTACTTCTACATGTTTTCCATTGTTTATGTTGAAAATTATCTAAAGAATATTTTACAGTATCTGAACCTTTCCAATAATAGCTTACGCAAAGACTTCAGAGCTTCATGGGAAACTGGTCTCAAATAAATATGCAATTTAGTTTCAAAGTAATCTGATTCTGACATGAGTTGGCAGTAAGCATTTATATCCAACCTCTTTAAAGTCTCGGTTTTGTTTTTTCTTGTCCGGGAAGTGCTTTGATCTCAGTTTTTCCACTAGATTATGAGGTATGGTATTTAATAGTTAAGCGCAATTTACCTGAACTACATCCCTCGATACATGTACATTGATGCTAGGTGCATATTTTGTATGCTTTGAGAGCTTGGGTTATGCATTCATCATTCTATAGTAGCTTCTCGATTTCAAACTCCATTTTTATGAGTTTAATCTCAAACAACGTGGAATTCACTATTGTCACTCCACGGATTCTCGTAGAGACGAATCCTCTCATCCATTTCCTTAAGTTCAGACTTAAAATCTTGTTTAAAATTTACAAACAAGTTTTTCATCTCATCATGCATCATCTTGGAATGCTTAACATGTGTTTATTGATAGAATTCCATGGATGTAGAACCTTTTTCCACAATGAGAGCACACAGATTTTGCAGAAATTTTAGTACTTGCATTTCCAATAGAAATTCCCTTACCTCTAGAAACAGAGCATGCTGCAACTTTTGTTGATTCTTTCCTTGAGAAATCAACATCTTCCATTTTACAACAACATCTATATGAGTTGCAAGCCTTTTGAGTGCTTCTTAAATGGCCAGTAATAGAGGACATCTCAATATTTGATTCACCTCCAACATTTGATATAGGAAGATCCAGAGCTCCATCTTCTTTACAAGATACTCTTCATAGAAGAAAATTGGCAAATTTGACATAATTTTGGAATATGATTAAGCTTGATGAAGATCAAGGTCCTTCTTTAGATATGCGCTATCAAAATAAAAAAATTTGATGAGGTGGATCCTAGTACCAACGCCATTTTTCATCATCCCACTTTTCAAACTTACTTGAAATAGCAGAAGCGAAGATCCCTCTAATATATGCATATTGGTAAGGTAAATGACACAATACAAAATATTCTTGTTTTCTCTCACTCTTAGCTAAATATCTGTTACTATCAAGAAACTGGCCTCACAGATGCTATTCACTGAGGAAATATACCTTCTCTTGTTCTTCACTATTATTGTTTTGCATCTCCACATAAATGGAGTTATAATGCTCTATTTCCTCAATGCTTTGTAAAGAAGAAATTGATGAGTGAAATTCTGTTTCACAACAGGATCTAGAAGCTAAGAAAATACTCACAATAAAAGAATTTGACAATACATGAAGAAACAGTGTAAAAGAGAAAAAATAATACCTATAGATGGTACCAATTGGTGATTTTTATATTACCATCCAACACGTAAACATGTCTAAATATGATTATCTTAAAATAGGATAAAATTTTTATCATTTGGAGCAAAATTGGTGGCATACATGTGGCAGGCTTAGATTGGACCTCAAACTCCCCTAGGTGGGCCAATAAGCTCCCAAACCACCTCAAATAGTCATGAATGGCCATGTTATCATTGGGGATGCATAATTGGTCATAAATAAGGGCCACGAAGGCATGTTGGAGTGGATGGGTGAGTGGGAGTGGCTCTAGCCAGTCATAAATGGTCCAAAATATCCAAAAACACTAAAAAACAATGCATGGGCTCCTCTGGTCAAACCAGATCCATGATTTAAGGAGTGGGAGCACCCCAAGGGACAAAAATATCATTAATAAGGGTGCTCATGCTCCTAGTTGAACAAAATGTGGGTGTTGGGTGCACTTAATGGTCCAAAACCCCCAATAACCTTAGGAAGCCATCGCAACCAATGTTTGGACTATCCAACATAAGTGAAAACGAATGTAAGTATGGTTCTAGGTGGTATGTGACTATGGTACTAGCTGGTATGATGTTTTAAAATATTCCCTTAAGCCCAACTCTATAACCACTTCAAAATTTTAGGCATTGGAAACTAAGGCTCAAGTCACCTCTTACAAAAAATTATTTGTCAATAAAACCAAGGTAAGAAGGAAAGCCACATGGGAATAAAACATTCCCTTTGAAATTGGACATGGATGAAAATATGAAAGTGAATATCAGTCATCACCATGTCTCACCCACTCCAAGGAGTGATCTCAAATAGGTGAATGTCTTCTCTTTGAAGCTCTTGGTGAAGACGTCAGTAGTTTTCTCTACAGATGGGAAATACTGCAATGATAACACTTACTCATGCATCAAGCTCTTGATGTAGTGCATGTGAATCTAAATGTGCTTAGCACTATATCTCTATACTAGATCTTTGGATATCTTTACTTCACTTTGATTGTCACACCAAATGACATTGGGTTAATCAAATGTAAAACCAATTTCTACAAGAATTCCTTGCAACCACACACATTGTGTAGCTGCATTCACTGCTCCTCTGTACTCGAGCTTAGATGATGGAAGGGATATAATGTGTTGTTTCTTACTAAACAACATATGGGACCTTGTGAAAGCATGAATACACAACCTAAAGTGGCCTTCCTATCATTGGAATCTCCATCCCAATATGAATAAGTGAATCCAACTAGTTTTAGTGGAGAATTCACAGCATAGTGTATCCTGAAGTGTTTGGCTCCCTGCACATAGTGCAAGTTACTTTCAGAAGCCTTTTTGTTAACACTGTGTTTGAATTTTTGATTCATGGACTTGAAAGGTTTGAAAATGACCATATTTAATGAAATTTTTTGGAAGCGCCTTTCAAATTATCTGGTTAGCAAGTTCTTTCATCTGGAGCCGTCAGATGGAGAGTGGATTTTGATTTGCGGTGATAGATCTTCCTGTATATTGGAAAATGTAGTGGTGAGATAAGGGTAAAGTGTGTTAATCCTCAAAGGTGGAAATTCATGACGATGGAGGTTCAATGACGAAAATATATTCTGCGGAGCGGAGATGCAAGGAAGAATGCAGTGTTTGGATTTGTGGAGTGTGCTAAATGGGAGCAGTATTGGATAGTTGAGATTGACCCAAACCTAGATCAACGGCGCTAAAAATTTCCACGTGGTGAACATGCTTGACCAAATAAAATTTCCCAAATCATAGAATATGTTAAACATATAAAGGATCGAATGACTGAGATAAAAGTGGAGTTAGATCTGTGGTCGTAGTCACTTCTACGATCTGAACTAGCACAGACGGGGTCGGAATTTCAATCCGTGAAAAGTTGTAGGGTCTGCAAGATCAATGACTGTGAAGAGAGATCAATCTTGATCAATGGATAGGAAGCATTCTGTGATCAGAAGTTGCTCACTCGATCAAAGGAAAAAGGATTGGCTAAATTTCAAAGTTATTAGGAATGAACAGTCCCGATGAGGGTAGTTGGGAGACGATTGATGTTGATTTCCCCAAATAATGATGCACATGTTGATAGTGTTGAAAATTCAGAATGAAGACCTAGCATATCAAAGGATTAGATTGCAAAGAGAAAGGATCTATGGTACAGATTGTGTGTAGGCGCACAAGAATTAGGCAATATAGAAAACTATAAAAGAGTCTATGTGGAGTTGAAAAAGGTTTGTTCTTTCCAGAGCTTTGAGATTGATGAAATCTTTGACTACCTATAGAGTGCCAATGTGGACAGATCAAAGGAATTTTCTAAGTGACAAGGTAGGAACCCTAATAATTCCTCAATATTGTTTGCAAATGGATAAAATGGAAGAGACAGAGGTAATAGAGGTGCGGGATAATGATGAATTAGGGGTTATTGGTCGGAAGGATGAAGAAAGCTTCATGGATGAAAATGTCGAAATCTTTGATACTATTCTATTGAACGAAGCAATTTAAACTACTAAAGGTAAACTGGAATTTATTAAGGACCAAGGTAGTGATACCCGTTGTGTTTTTAGGTCCTTTTTCCATTTTTTCTTTGTTAACTAGACCCCCCATTACCCCGATTTTGTTGAATGGTGTGCAAATTTTTTTTCTGCCACTCAAGGAGTCATCATGAATAAGTCCAAGTCCAAAATCCTTTTCCTTGTTCAGGATCCTGACATTCGTAAAACCCTCCATGTCCTAGATGAATTTGTCCATACATCCAAAGAATACAAAGAAGAGAATATTATACAATTATTCTAAGAGTCCATAGTCGAAAATAAAGAAAATTTACTGAAGTCTTGTTCAAATCATGATGCTAAAGTTATTAGTCTATATTACCCCATTGACCTGAGTATGTTTAATGAATAAACCCAGTGGTGCATAACCTTATCCAGTTAGTTTCTAGGTTCAGATACTAATGGCTATGTCACAGAGCCATTGTTGAGTCTATTGTTTCTCTTGATAACCTGTCCTATCAAACCTCCCAAGACAATCCTTTCAGTCCTGTTGTCTTAAATTTGATGAGTTTCTAGTTGAAAAAAATTATTTTTAGTTAGTCAAGTTCCAAGATACCAGAGTGTTCATAATTCAATCTTTTTTATTGAGAATGTTCCTATCTTAGGATGAAGATAACTTGTAGGCACCTGGGTTAGTTATCACTGATGACATGACCAATAATTACCATGAATTCATGAAATTTTTTATGGAAGAAATATATGACATGTTCTTTCAAGAAAGACTGCCGAGGGTGTTTCCTGAGATGAAGGAAATGTTGCAACTATCTCCTAGTAATATGATAGGATACTGGTTCTGAACCAAATTTGAAACAATTATAAGACTATATGGTTTTGTGCATTAGCCATATATCCTTCCAGCCTTTTTGACAGTCAGGATTTTATCCTTCGAAACTAATTAGGCAAAGGATTACTATTGAAGAAGAGCACATTTTGATCTTTAGGAAGAGTTCAAGTATAAATTTTCCCTGAGAGATAGCACTATCCACTGTCAAAAGCATAATTTCCTTACCATTGGTTGATAGTCTACTCAAAATCATGGGATTTTCTTTTAGACAGGCCATAAATTATGACCCACACCAAGTAATTTCCAAAAGGAGACTGGATAACAAGATTAATCCTTTTGAGCACACAGAAATAGATAGACTTAGAGAAGCAGTAAATTGGGAAGATTATCCTAACTACACTACAAAGGATATCATCATGGAACAAGAATATGTCTTATCCCTTCCTGGAAACCATTATTCCCAAATGAACCTATCTAACATAGTTGTAATGGCTGGAAATGTCTCATCGTTGGTAAGTTTTTTAGGAAGTGCAAAGAAAAGAGGGCATGCAGAGCCCGTGGATACTGATGAAATAGAGACTTCTAGCACGCCAAAAAAGAAGAAAGTTGAACAAGAACATGAGATAGTGTAGGTAAAGAAAATAAGCATGAGAGGGAAGGTGAAGAAGGGCAATGAAAAGGGAAAACAAATTCAAGAAGAGCCCATAACAACTGGGTTAGATATTCAAGAGCATGTATTTGATGGATAGACCCGAAGCAAGTATGCATCTAAAGAAGATTGGTTGAACACTTATAGAGAGAAGGCTGATAAGAATTTTGAAAAACAATAAAGCTATATGAGGAAATAAGACAGTTACCCACGCCAGATGTAGCATTGAATACTGTAAGGGATCATGCTACAAGCACCCTAAGTATGGCCATGACAATGGGTAATAAAGTGTCAGAAGTTAAGGTGAACCTAGAAAATATTCCTACTACGGATATCATACACCTTAACAGGGAAAATAGTGATATCTTAAATACTAGATTGCTAAAGGATACATTACAAATATCCAAGCTAGAGTCAAGTAAAATAAAAAATCAAGACCTTTTGAGGAATGTAAGAGTTGATAAAAAGGCCCTTAGAGTCAAATTGAAAAAGTGGCAGGATGAATTGGTGAAGGTGGATGGACATGAAGATAAGGGAGCATTGGCTCAAAAGTTGCTGGATGAAAAAGGAAAGGAATTTCATGTGCTTAAAAAGAAGTTGAAAATTCCTTTTACCCAGCTCATTCAGAGTTCGAAGTTGAATGGTTTTGAGAAGGAAAGGGAGGATTTAAATACTGAGCTCACTAATGGCAAGGCCAAACTTTTGAAGCTCGAAGATAAAGAGAAACAATGGGAGAAGGAGGATAATTTGCTAAAGGAAAGTAAAGAGGATTTAAAGGATAGGATAGAAAACAAGGAAAATGAGCTACAAGAGAAAGGTGAAGTGGTGGAAATTCCAGCCACTATACCCAATATAGAGACAAACACCATCTCCTTTTCTAATTCTATGTCACCGGTAAAACTAAGGTATGTATAGCTTACAATATTAAAGCAACAAAATAAGAATTTAGAAGACATGGCTTCGAAAAAGGAAGAAGAGAAGAAGAAGTTAGCAGAAATATATCAAGGAAGATAGAATGAAGATTTTTTCTTAATACATAGCTATTTGCAGTCACCTCTCTCATATTTTGTATAGGTGTCATCGGCTGAGATATACAGGAAAAGGCTTTTAGCCTATTTTTCCAAGTAGTCTGCAATTTATTTCTGTCTTCTGTAAATCGTGGTGTATGTGCCACGTTCGTGTTTGTTAGAATTTTTTTATTTGGTTTGTAACTAAATTTGATTCTAAGGTCAGCCTATGGAAGTCCGAGACATTATAAATTTACCTCTTGTAGAGGGAGAACGGGTTGGAACCCAAGTAATTTTGGATTTGTTGTTACAGCTAATTTTACCACACATGGTTGATCACACTTTTATGGACTTCCATGTCCCTCTGCAGACTCTTTGGACCCCATGGACTATTTTTCTACGTTTTATGTTTCCAAGACCATCCCTAAAAACACCGATTATTGGCTATACGCGACTTTTAATCCCTTCCTCGCGTATATACGCGGATATTACCCTTAAACCCGCGTACATCGAGATGTGTGCAAAAGGCCAAATGTTTTTGGAGTTTTCCTTGATATGGATCCGAGTCACTTGTCTTTTGGCCTTCCATATTCCTTGAGATCACTCGGATTTGACCTTCCATTACCCCATTGAAACACTATATAAGGAACCCTTTGGATACATTGAAGAAGAGGAATTGAAGAGCAAGAAAACTATAGTCCATTGTTTCCATAGCTTGCTTATACTTGAGTCTGCATCCCTTTGTCCCTTGGAGCACTTTGTGTTCTTCCCAATATTTCCTTTGCTTGTGAGCTTGCTATTGAGAGATGGAGGATTGAGGTGGTGGGGGACCGGGTGGAGGACTCAGTTTCTCTGGTTCGCAGACGTGCCGACATAGGTTGTCACTTATGTAATCCCTGATTTACTTAATATAAATATCTTTTCCTGTCCAATGATGTGAATTTAAAGGAATATTGAATCCATGGATGCATTTAATTTCTTATGTATCATTAATTATATATGCTAGAGTAGTCCTAACACTATATTATATAGCATGCTTGCCTTGTTTACTGTTGTTGAGAATAAATTGCTAACGCAAGCGGGATTGGAAAAAGCTCAACGGGGATCTACTACAACCATCTGGAATAAGGTATGTGTCGAGATCCTTTAGTGTTAGATGTTTTGTTTATCTTGCATATTCGGAATGGATTGATTTCTACAGTTTCTCTATCTGTTGTGGTACACCCCAAGCCATAGGAATTTTTCTGCGTAACAAAATTGGCGACCATACTGGGGAGGTTCCTAGTTGTTTTTATTTGGGGTTTTCGGCATACAATGTGCTTTTATTGCTCTGATTTTTCTGTTTGTGTGTCAGTTCTGGGGGCATGGTTACCCAGTAGTATCCTGGAGAAGTAAATTTTGTCTCAGTTTTTCCATTTACCTTATTTTTTCTATCTTTTTCTTCCTATATGTGGGTTTTTCTTTCACAGTCATGTATACACGCGGGTTTTCCTGCAAAAATCGTGTATGTACGTAGGTTTACTGAGAATAGTCGTGTATGCCCTGATTTTTTGCTTTTGGGGGAATATTAAGTGTTGGAGGGTGATTTTGGGTGATTGATAAGTCTTCTTTTATGCTTCTGGAGTCTGTATCTCCCCTCTGTTTTTGACCAGAGATTCTTTTTGAGTTGATTTTTTAAAATGTTCTTGTCATTGCATTTTCTATTTTTTGTTTTGGGATTAGTGCATTAGGTCTCTTTTACCTTGGTGCTTTGCTTGGCTACTGTTTGTGAGTGCTTGCGGAGTCTAAGGGTTGTAAAGTCATACTTTTTCTTTTTATCTCATTTAATTCAAAAATACAAAAACATTTTTCTTTTTGCATTGTTATGCATTGTTTGCATTTTGCATTTAGCATGGTACTGGCATTAGTTTTGCTTGGTGAATATTAGTCATATTTTCATATAGGAAATGATTTCATATACATTTGAAGGAACAATTTTGCACTTCACGTAGTAGCATACCCTATTTTTCATTTGACATAGTGCATTTGCATTGATTGTTAGGTGTGCATTTTACTTCTTGTTGTGTCATAACATCATTAGTTGCACGTACATTTACCCTTTGAGTAATAAATCCAATTAAAATCAATGCATAATAAAATGAATTACACTTTTTTCTTTTCTAGAGTGCACCAACAAGACTAGGTTTTAAGGTCTTGGAATAGTTCATTGTGAGTCAATTCTCCAAGACCACTAAACAAAACAATTAGGTGTCTGTCTAGGTGAGAGTATGAAATCCTTTATATAATTAGTGTTTCTCGGGATCCTCCTCTTACAAGGGAGTTAAGCATGAGGCAGTGTGAGCGGTTATGATTGGGATGACCCCTGGTTGTAACTGAGTAGCACCAGAGATATTTCCAGGATTGTATTCATACCTGGGGGCTCTTTCAAGAGTTTTGGGCTTTGCTACCCTGCCCATATGGTCAATCCCACCTACGACTGTCTTCCTGAGCATTTGTTATATCGAGGTGACCTTAGTTTCCTTACCTAGGTTATTGAGGGGGTATTTTCAGGGGTTATTCTACAGGTGTCCTGTCCAGGTAGGGGTCGGACAGCACAGTTGTTATATGCGTTGAAGCTGAGGTCCACTATAATTGGTTACAAACCTCCACTTGTTGTGTATGGGAGTCTCAAGCCTCTCCTAGGAGAGACATAACTACTTCATTCGAGAGCTCACATATCCTACCCTTGTTTTCTTGCGATTTGGCTTTACATTTTTTAGGTGTTTGCTCTGTGCACACTATTTTTCCTAGGGTTTGCATAATTAGATCGAGTATTTTTATTTTTTGAGTCATTTTGGATTCAGGAATGACACCTCACTATTCTTGTTGTTTAGTAGGACTTCCACCTTCCATGTCTCCTCCTCCTTTGGGAGAGAGAACCATACAGTCCGGGCAGACTACTTCTCACTTTGAGTCACACACCATGGGATATCATGAGGATGAGATTATAGAGATGTATTATCCACTTCATGAGGTTGGGGAGGAAGATAATATTATCACATATGATGTTTCACATGAAAAAACTTCATGATCTGGTTATGATCCCTCATTCACAAGTTGTCGGTATTGGTTTTCGGGCGACACGACTCACCATGAACCCGTACGCACTAGTCATGTTAGATATGTCATGTTTGATATCCTTGCACCTGATTTGGCACATCATGTTGAGTTAGAAGTTGGTCTTGGCACTACACCTAGGGGCACTCCCATCCCTTTCCATGTGAATATATTTGGGGGCACTAGTCACATTGCACCGTCCATCCTTGTGGTGGAGGAAAATTCACATGTTCATCCTAGACCTAGTGTTATTAATTTTATGCAGATACCAGACTCAAGATGAGTGAACATTGAGAACACCACTTAAATTCCTTCACATGTCCCTTCATCTTCAAACCATGTTCCTTCGAATGTGTTTTTAACGACTCATCCTCTCCCTAGTTCACGTGGGCCTTCAAGCCAGAATGTTGCTACTAGCCATGTTCATTCTGCAACTCCTTGCACATTAGTATCTCAAATTCATGTACCTCCTGTTGTTTCAGCGGGTCATGTACCTGCTTCTGGATCGTCTCATGTTCTAGCTTCTGGAGCTTCCCATACCCTTAACTATGGACATTCTCATGGTACATCCCATGGAAAACCTTATGGATATTCTCATGGACATTTGTATGGACCACACTATGGACAAAATTATCAACTGTATGGGTACGGGTATCAACAACCCACTTACTCTTCCAATTATGTCTTTGTAGTGCCTCATAATCAAGGAACCCCACATCATAATGCTTCCATGCAACCCTACATGGGTCAAATGGGAGGAGGTTATTATGTCCAAGGCCATGGTATTTATAGCAATCAACCTTACATGAATCAAAACTACCAGGGAGTGTGGAATTGATCGTCTCAAACTAGGCTCCCTTTCCTTGCAACTTTGAACTTACTTGACTTGTCGAGATTGATGAACGATCCTGTGTCTCATAACCTGACATGGTCAGCTGTCCCTAACAAGATTCCTTCGGACATTCCCAAGTTCAAAGGTAAGGCTGGTGAAGATCCTGGTGAGCATGTCACCACTTCCACCTTTGTTGCTCTGCCAATTCCTTACATGACGATTCCATTCGTTTGAGGCTATTTCAATGCACCCTAATGGGTTTTACGATGAAATGGTATATAGAGTTATCGGGGGGGATTATGCTACATTTAATGATCTAGCATTGACTTTCCTTCATCATTTCTAGCTACCCATACATTACGACATCGGTATTGAACTCTTATCAACATTCTGACAAGATAAATCCACACACATTTCAGATTATATTCAAGAGCGACGTAGACAGAAATGATTAATCAAATATTTTATACCACTAGATTTTATTCTTGAGTGGTTCCTCAAATATTTATTACCTTACATAGCAAAGGATGTTTCGACATCTGAAGTTCAAAACGAGGAACAAGCTATTTTTAGGCACAAGAGTTGTATTTGATCTATGCTCAATCCGGAATTTTGTATGAGATTATACCTAATGCTCCTAGGTCCAATTTTGACCCCAAGGTCAAGCCTGGGCCACATGCTGAATACGATTCGATTCCTTAAAGGTTGAGGCAATACTTCAATTGTCTCCCCCATGTAATATTAGAGATATTCAATGTTTTCAAGGTATAGCAAACTTCTTGCAGAGATTCATGGTTAGTTTTGCCAATTTGACTAAAGGATTTATGCGTATTTTGAATAAGGACACCCCTTTTTAATGGGATGAGTGAGCCCAGGAGTTCTTTGATGCTCTTAAGCGAGCCTTAGCAATGGCCTCCATGCTTAGTTCACCCGACTATAGACGTGATTTCTTGATTTATGTGGTCGCGTCCATGGAGACGGTTGGTATGGTTTTGGTATGTGATTCAAGAGGACAAGAAGCTCCATGAGCATGTCATATATTATTTGAGTCGAAACCTTATAGATGTGGAACTTCATTATTCCCATGTGGAGAAGCTAGCCTTGGTTACCTTTCATGGGGAGAAGCTAGCCTTGGTTACATTCTCCTTCGCCAAACCTTGGTCGTAGCTCATATCAATCCATTTCAGTTCGTCCTCACTAGAAGGATGATTGGAGGAAAGTAAAATAAATGGATTTTCATTTTGCAATAGTTTGATCTCGAGTTCATTTCTGCAAAATCGAAGAAATCATTAATCTTTGTGGAGCTTATATCTGACTTTCCAAGTTTGGAGGAGGAGGAAGTTTACGAGGATACGTTTGTTGATGAGCATATTTTCCTTATCTTAACTTTGGACCCTTGGTACAGGGATATCATTGTATATTTGCAAACATTGAAGGTCCCTACTCACCTTTCATGGGATGAGCGACAACGATTACTTCATGTATCTAAGAACTACCTTATAGTGGATAACATTTTGTACTGCCATGGGGTAGATTCCATTTTGCGTCGTTGTTTAACCCATGATGAGGCTAAGGTTGTGATGAATGATTACCATGGAGGGGCGTGTGGTGGTCATTTATCTAGGTTTTCTACAGCCCAAAAAATATTGAGAGCAAGATATTTTTGGTTGTGCATCTTCAAATATTGCGTTAATGCAGTCAAGAAGTGCCACCCTTGCTAGGTGTTTGCACACAATCATGCACTCGCATCCAGCCCTGTTACATCCTATTGCCACCGTCAGTTCCTTCACTAAGTGGGGGCTTGACTTTATTTATTGCAACCTAGCTTCATCTGGAGGGCATCATCACATTATTGTGGCTGTCGATTACTTCACAAAATGGGCAGAGGCTATGCCCACAATTAAATCCAACGGTGAGACAATCACACATTTTTTTTTCAAGCAGATTATCACCCTGTTTGGCATTCCAAAATATCTTGTCACTGACCATGGTAGGCACTTTCATAATAAAATGATGGAAGAGTTGGCTTCCAAGTTAGGGTATAAGCAAGAACATTCGTCTTCTTATTTCCCTCAGGCTAATGGATAGGTTGAAGCAGTCAACAAATCACTTAATTCTATTCTCCAACAAACCATCACATGAAGCAAGACCAATTGGCATATTATGTTGTATCCTAATTTGTGGGCCTATAGAACCACGGTTAAGACTACCATCGATTTCTCTCCATATCAGCTGGTACATGGGGTGGAGTCAGTTTTACCGGTTGAATGTGAAATCCCTTCTCTGAAGCTAGCTGTAGAGCTTTTACCTAACACTTCCGCATTGGAAGAATGTTTGGTCCACTTTGAGTAGCTTGATGAGCAATGTCAATATTCCTTAGTGTCTCTAGAGGTTAACAAGCATTGCATCAAGGTCTAGTATGATAAGTCTATCCATCCAAGGAAATTTAATGAATGTGACTTGGTCCTCTTATGGGATCAAGCTAAGGAACCCTTGGGGGCAGGGAAATTTAATCCCATGTAGCATGGTCCTTATGTGGTTAAACAAGTCTTAGAGAAATGCACTTATGAGCTGGTTGATTATGAAGGGACAGCCTTGGCAAAGCCTATAAATGGGATCTATCTCAAAAAATACTATTCATGATCTTCAACCAGGGCTGATTGTTGTATATTATTGCACAGTTTTGCATTGCATAGTTAGATTTTCTTGTGGTGATCAGGTTTGTTTATTATCTTTCATTTCTTATGACGGATGTCAATGGATTCTTTCATTTGCATAGGAATCGCTGATGGTGCTAGCCGTCACACTCAAAACTTAGCTTCAGCTACTTGGGTGATTTATACTCCTATAGGTCAAGTATTGTCTTCAGGAGGTGTATAATTACGACCTTCTTTGAACAATGTTGTTGAATATAGCGTCGTCATTGAGTTATTGCATGATGCCATTTCACATGGTGTTCTTTCTCTTGAGGTACGTCTTGATTCACAGTTAGTAGTTTCACAGCTGAATGGCTTGTATCGTATTAGGGATCCAACATTATTACGAATATTCTTACGTGTGAGATTGCTAGAATGACAATTTGATAATATAACATACATTCATGTTCCAAGAGTTTTTTAATCAAGTTTCTGACTCATATGCTAACTATGTGTTAGATTGATATATGTTTCATAGAACATAAGAATATCACAAGCATACATTTTACACACATGTAAATATAAACAAAATCGATCATCATAAAAGTTTTTCATTAATATCCAAAAAGTGACGTCATAATACATAAGTGTCATATAAAAAATTGGGGCTTCTGAGCCACCAACATATAATACACAGTCATACAAAAATGAATACACTCAGGTCTCTAAGCCTGAGGAGGAGGAGGGTTCTGATCATGATATAGCACTACGGCTCTAGCTAGCCATTGAAAGAGTCGAACCCATGCTCGTGGTATGCCAACCATCTGATGCTGCATGGCCTAAGGAAAGTCCTTGACTTGCGCCATGGGTACCCTGTGTGTCAAGAGAACGAAGTTTGTGTGGATGCTTTGGAGCATCTGCTCCTTATCCGCACCCATGATATCGTCTCCTCTTCCACTTTGTCGATTATGAGGGAAGCCTTCTAGCCACCATGGTCCTACATATGCATATATATGATAGATTGTCACTACGTGTCGTCACACCAAAAATGTCTTTTGAGTCAATATATCAAAAAACACAAAAAGAATTAATAATTAAAAACTTAAAAAGTGGGTTTGGGATTCTTTACCTATGTCGCCACAAGCTACTCCTGGTGGTAGCAGCATATCCGGATCTCCACGGAAGTCTATCCCTGCATAGGGGTAGTCGTCTATGGTGGCGATCTGTCTCTGCCACCATGGAAAGAAGTCTGCTTCATAAGGGTTAGCCACCCTACTTCTGCCCAGTCTACGCATGATATTTGCCTAGCGTCGATGGGCTAGATCCTGAAATCCATGTGGAGCAATGTCCACTGTAGGGCTTAGCCTTGGCACCCGCTCAAAGAAAAACGTGCTTAGTATACTGCTGAATCCAAAGTTCTACACCTTGCCCATCTTGCAATCACTAATTTTTTGTTTCATGTTGGTCAACAACGCGTACTCCAGTCATGCACTATAGGTCACATACACTCTACCGCATAGAACATCATTGGCCGCGAGGCTTGGTGGAGAGAAGCCAACCCTACAATCCTGCCAAATGCCAAAAGTATGGCCTTCAGCCCCAGAATCTGGATAGATTTTTTCAGGATTTGACTCCTAACCTTTTCCATCTCCAGAAAGAAGTACACAACTATGTACTCATCGATAGTCATCCCGCCTCCTGGCCCATGAGATCGGAGGTTCACCATCTCTCCTCGTCTGGACAAAACAGTGATAAAGTATATGTCCTCAACCTCAATGCTGAGTGGCATCCTATCTATCTGAAATGTATCAGATTCTGGATCCAAGTAATCCACTAGCAGCTAGAGTAGTCTTGGTTTGGCCCTCAAGCTGCCAAGACACTAAAAATTGTATAAGCCACATGCCCATAATGCTTGTTAGGCATTAAGATCACCTTGCAAAGCCTCCTCCACATCACTGTGATCTCTTTCCCTCCACTCTAAGACCATCCTACACAAAAAACCAAAGTTTTGATCATTTTTTGCCTTGGAAAACCTTGTTTGCGGCCCTATATGCGACTGTTCTAAAAAAATCCACGTATGGCAAGCCCTATACGTGAAAAAAATCCCTATTTCTGTGTGGACTGAAACACACATGTATGAATGGCTTAAAAAATAAAATGGACCATGAAAATTCAAAAAAATTGCATGAAAATGGAAGAGGAGGGCATGAGAATCTACTTGGATCAAACGGGGAGAGATTCCGCTGGACGATGCTCCCGGAATTTGCTTCTGAAGTTATGAGCTCAAATACTCTATGTTGGGTAAAAATTTCAAATGATATGAAAATTTTTAAATTTTTTACTATTTATAGAAAAACTTCAAAATATTTACCCACTTTCTATAGTTTTTTACCATTTTGGACCGTTTGAACTAATTTGATGATGTAGGAGTCCATTTTGAGTGCAGTTTGACTGTGGCTTTGATCCATTCATGCCTATTGCAGGTATTATGTCTAAACTAGCATATAGGTTAGGTTTCACATCCGTTTTCATTTTGCATAACCTTATGACTGTTTCATTTTAACCTTAGGTACGAACCCATTCCATCTTGTCATTGAACCTTCTTGTTGCTTGTAGAAGTGACATGCTGTGAATGGTAGAGATTTACCATACATGGGTGCCCTAGTTAGATCCTGCATTGCATTTGGTGCCCATGCTGACATTTCTCCTTTAGGGTGTGGGATTCCTTTGTATAGTACCACCATGGCTTTCAGCAAGAGCTTCATACTCCTCTTGAACTTCATGCTATCCATTCCCTTGGGACCCCCTTGTATATGTGAATTTGTAATTGCATTATCATGAGTTTTGCTTACCTTATTGAGCCTTATGTTGGCTTCCCTGACTTTGATTATCATCCATATATCCAAAAATTGTCTCATGTCTAGCCAAGCAGAGCCATTTTATATACCTTTTGCAGCTTGATTCCCAATTTTTACCAGGAGGGGAATTTCCCCCGAGTGTCGTTATCCTCCACATGTTTCCTTTCATTGAGCATAGGTATGTTCCACTGCTTGGAACTAGTTTTTTTGCTCTATGACACTCATCTCCACCTAGATTTGTAACTATAAATCACTTTTATTCTTTTTCAAGCTTTTCAAAATATCTAAAAAAGTCCAAAAAAATAAAAAAACCAAAAATCCGGATAGGAAAAGATGTTATCTTTGGCAGCAATCGTGTCTCCTTCGAACAAAGCACTATATATCACATCCCTTGGTTGGGTTAGTAGTTTGACTTTAGGAGCTATACTCGTATCTCTGATTTTACCTCCACCAACTAGTTAAGCTTCCAGTTCCTATGGAGCCTCTGTTGATGCCTCATGTGTCGCATATATGTCCCAGTTTTGTATATCGAGTCTATGCTGCATACATTCAGTCACCATTCACCTTTATGCTCTTGTTCGAAGGAAGTTGAAGCCTAAGTCGGCCATTCCTCAGTTGTCTTGACTTTGCATGTTGGCCATTCCCGGTACTATTATTGGTTCATGCACATCTTGTTCGAGTCCTTCCACATTATACAGCATTGCTGAGTACCTTGTGTTGGATGATGGGGGATTCCTTAATTCCCTCCTTCCAACGGATTCCATCCCATCGACTTCAGATCATTTATTCTGGGATAGGAGTCCAGAGTCATGTGAGTTCCTTGAGACTTATAGTCATCAGTGGTAGGTTCTCTCTCCATCGATAGTTTTGGGAATACATCAATGTCCCCTAATCGATCGATTCTTCCAAGTGTTCTACCTCAACACATTTATTCACACTTGTTATATAGCACTCGAGTACCTTGATTCGCATTTTCATTATCGGTGGGTGATCTCGCATCTGTTAACGGTATACATCAATGACCAGTAATCAGACGATGGACTACTATGTTTGACCTCGACACCTCTATTCACATAGTAGGACATGTACTCGTAGCGGTTTGTGTGGAAGACTTTCCATATTGGTGGCATTTCATTTATGCTACCTCCTTGATTGTGCCAGTGTTCATGATATTTCAGTTCTCGTGACTTGATTCCAGTGTATGTCAAATATCTTCAGCCATTATGGAGATCTTGATCCATGGTATATCTTTATCTTTCATGGAGATCTTGGTCATTTATATATCTTCATCATGGATATTTTGATCTATTATATATTGTACATGGCTATGACCACACATGCCACAGTTTGTATATCATGCCTATTCATGGCCATTGTACTCTTATGTATCCGGGACTGCTATATGTATTTGCAGTCATGGGAAGAGTTTGATTATTGTATTATAATGTTGGATGGCTGGTTCTTCATCACTCCACTTATGGGATGGATTTATAATGTATTTCGGTCATCATGTTACCCCTCTGTTAGGGTACACAGGGTACTCCCAAAGGACCGAACACCAAGAATAGCCGCTTCACACAAACAGATCACAGATCAATACACCAATGTTTGTCACGTGGTTAAAACCCTCGAGAGGGAAACAGTCCACGGCCCCGGCCAAACAGCTACTTCGGAGCAATTTATTATGCAAAAGAAAGAAAGTTACGTGAGCTTCTCATAATCGATCAACTAGCCAAGGACCCTCTATGCTCTTTAAATAGAGATCATAGACTAATCGGGTGTTAAGCCACGGATCAATGGTAGGTATGATCTAAGAGAAGTTGAACCGTCGGATCGCTCTATGTCTAGAACATATCGTGACCGTCGGATTAGAATATTTACAAATGCATACTAATGCATACTAAAGAAACACACTTTTACCTAACGGATATATTACACAAGTTGATCTTAACTAACTCCTAAGTGTCTAAATATCCTAACACCCTCTAACCTCACACATTTGGGGGCATCTGTTACAGCTGATTTTACTACACATGGTTGATCACACTTTTATGGCCTCTTCCCTGTCCCTCTGCAAAATCTTTAGACCCCATGGACTATTTTTGTAACCTTGATGTTTCCAAGATCATCCTAAAAAAACTCATTATTGGCTATACGTGACTTTTAATCCCTTTCTCGTGTATATACGTGGATATTACCCTTAAACCCGTGTACATCGATATGTGTGCAAAAGGCCAAACATTTTTGGAGTTTTCCTTGATATGGATCTGAGTCACTTGTCTTTTGGCCTTCCATATTCCTTGAGATCGCTCAAATTTGACATTCCATTACCCCATTAAAGCACTATATAAGTAACCCTTTGGATACATTGAAGAAGAGGAATTGAATAGCAAGAAAACTATAGTCCATTGTTGTTGTAGCTTGCTTATACTTGAGTCTGCACCCCTTTGTCCCTTGGAGCACTTTGTGTTCTTCCCAAGCTTTCCTTTGCTTGTGAGCTTTCTATCGAGAGATGGAGGATTGAGGTGGTGGAGGCCCAGTTGGAGGACTCATTTTCTCCTGTTCGCAGACGTGCTGATAGAGGTTGTCACTTATGTAATCTCTGATTTACTTAATAGAAATATCTTTTCCTATCCAATGATGTGCATTTAAATGAATGTTGAATCCATGGATTCATTTAATTGATTATGTATCATTGATTATATATGATAGAGTAGGCCTAACACTATATTGTATAGCATGCTTTCCTTGTTTACTGTTGTTGAGAGTAAATTGCTAATGCAAGCGTGATTGGAAAAAGCTCAATGGGGATCTACTACAACCATCCAGAATAAGGTATGTGTTGATATCCTTTAGTGTTAGATGTTTTATTTCTCTTGCATATTGGGAAGGGATTGATTTTTGCAGTTTCTCTATTTGTTGTGGTACACCCCAAGCCATAGGAAGTTTTCTCCATAACAGTTGTATTGTTTCAAGTGTTTCATAATAAAATTATAGAGACGAAGTTGGTGTTTTTCTAGATATTCATGTGTTGTCCAATGTTGCAGTTTGTATTTTCCTTTCCCATGTGAATGTTCTTCTAGTTTATATATTCATTGTGTTTTCTTTCATGTCTGAAATGAGGGTATAACAGTTCTAGAATTCATGTTAGCATGATCTAGCTGTTCTTTTCAGATGTCCATAAACTTTTCTTCTAAAATTAATACAAAATTCATTTCCTAATGCTCTGTGTTGATGGTCTATTCATGTTCTTCATTTTCCACCAGACAATTATATTTTGACTATGAGTGGGTGGCTATCTTGCCTCTATCTTTAAATCACCTCGCATAAAGTTCTGTTATATATATTTTACATATTGACTCCATAGACCAATGGTCGTGTGTCCTGTGTCAACCAATCTTACGAACAATACTCATTTTCACTTGTATATATATGGCATTGTTAATATTTTGTGAAAGATCCCTCTTGGAAGAGAAGAAATCAAGTACTCCATTCAAAAGTGGTTTTGTTGTTACCTAGGAATAAGCCTTTATAACCTTTGGAAATTTTCCAATGCTAAGAAATTGGCACTGTTGCTAGGGAACGAAAGTGCATACCAGCCTCAAGGAGAACGACAAGGAGTACAAAGTTTTGAGATAGATATTTCTGCAGGAAAACATGAGTTTTTGCATTCACAAGAAGGTTGTACATTTTCCTTGGAGACTTCACATTCATTTTGAACAGTATTACATAGGCCATCCTGGATTTCAGCAGAGTACATACGAGAGGTAACCCTAATACTAAAACTTTGCATAGTGTGGAAAATCTAGAAAGAACACTTAGAAATAGAAATAAATAAAAAGTACATATTCCTCAGTTTGATACGTCATCATCTTTAGATTTTCATAACATACCAGGGTCTGAATGGAAACTTATTATTGAGAGAGTACTGTCAAAGTCAAATTCTGAGTTTGACCTAAAGAAATTTGAGACTAACCCTGGTATATCATAATCATATCTCCTTGATGCTTTGTGGTTAAACCTTGAGACCTCAGTGAAGGATAAAAAAGTTGTCCCTATTTTTTAGAACTTTCAATTTCCTATCTCCCAGTATATTCAAAATCCTCCAGCTGTTCAGCCAGTACCACTTGTTCCAAACCCACCTATACCAATGGCTCCAGCTATATTTTCTCCATTGGCCTTACCTGTAGAACTACATGAACTTCCTTTTAACTATGCCCAAATAATTTCACTATATGATGGAGAAGGGAATGTTTCTGCAAGGTACCACGTGGGTAAGTTTGATGATTTTATATATCTAGAAGAGATGGATCATGAGGATGTCAAGATGAGGCTGTTTGCACAGAGTTTGTTTGGGGAAGCCAAGAAATGGTATAAATATTTATGTGATAAATTCAAACCAAAAAGTGATTAATTCAAACCACAGGAGAATCTAGGAGCATTAGTGAGGTTCACAAATCAAATTTGGGTGCAAGATTCAACAAAAACCATCAAATTATAGTTAAATTACACACAATGATAGTTGGAAACAAGATAATTTTGGACTTTATAACAATGAGATTGTTATTAAAAGGTTTATAAATACATCATGAGTGATTCAAATGGCTTTGGAATCCAATTGTGAGAAAAAATCCCAAAATTTCCAAATTGGCATCAAACCCCCCTAGGTGGGCCAATCTCATCCCAAATATCTCCAAATGGCCACAAATTTCTAAATTGGAATGGATGATGTGTTTTGGGTCAATGATTACACCTTGGAAATAATTGGTGTGGAAAACTGGATGGTTTAGACTCTCAATGCAACATTAATTGCACCAAATCAAGCCAAATTTGGGAAAAATCCCACTCTAGCGCTCCAAGTCAACTTGCCTATCCACATTCAATGAATGGGGGCGAACTAGAGATGATGGATGTGCATATGTGGCTATATTACTAGGCTTTAGTACTTGTGTGGGTCATAGAACCTCAACTTGACATGGTATATGTCCACCTAAGCACCCCTAGTCCACCTCATAGTGTATTAAAGATTAAATAAGCAGTAAAATTGACTAATTAGTGTAACTAAGGTACTAATGATGGATTACTATTCTAACACCCTCCCTTAATCCAAAAACTAATTATTCTCACAAAATGATGAAGGCCTTGGCAACAATGGCTCAAGTCACCCCAAGTACATAATCAGAAATTTCAATTTTTATTTGTCCATGTGAAACCGAGGAAAGATGGAAAACCTCATGGGAAAAACATCCCCTCAAGAATGGACATGTGGCTGGATCTGCAATGATATAACATAAAATTACCATCCTTCAATCACCCTGAGCAAAGATCTCAGGTAAGTGAAGGGCTTCTCAGTGAAATCCTTGGTAAAAATGTCTGCAGTTTGCTCGGTGGATGGGCAATACTGCAGTGAGATCACCCTGTCATGCACTAAGCCCCAAATGTAATGCATGTGAATCTATATGTGATTTTTCCTCTACCTATGTACTGGATTAGTAGATATCTTGATGGCACTTTGATTATCCATCCAAATGTTGGTTGGAGAATCAATTATGACACCAAACTCCTGAAGAATTCCCTGCAACCAAACACATTGAGTTGCAGCATTGACTGCTACCCTGTATTCGGCCTCTGCTGATGATAGTGAGATGGTGTGCTATTTATTACTTGAACAGAAAATAGGACCCTTGGAAAACATGAATAAAAAACCTGATGTTGACTTTCTGTCAATTGGATCATCGGCCCAATCTAAATCAGAAAATCCAGCTAGTTGAAGTGAGGAACCAGCTGTGTAGTGCACTCTGAACTTCTTAGTTCTCTAGAAATATTGAAGAATTATTTTAGCAGCCTTCCAATGGAGCTCATTTGGCTAGTGCATGTGTCTTTCTACATAAATCACATCATACGACAAATCAGGTCTTGTATGAGTGTGGTAGAGAAAGCTTCCCACTAGTTGCCTATAGAGTGTGATATCCACCATTGGGGAATTGCCAAATTCATGCAACTTAATACCAAAAAGAAAGGGAGACTTGGATGCCTTACACTCAGCCATATTAAACTTCTTTAGTAGGTCTTAAGCATACTTTGGCTGAATCAGCATGATGCCCTTACCATTTTGCTCAATTTCTAAGCCCAAAAATTGGCTTAGCAATCCTAGGTCTGTCATAGCAAATTCACTATACAAAGAGTTCTTAATTTGGCCAATTGAATTGGTGCAACAATCTATAATAAGATGATAATCAGCATAAATAAAAATTACCTGCAATTTAACATCATTTTTCTCCAAATACACATTAGGGTATGATTTGCATCTTGTGAAGCCAATTGAAAGCAATAAAGCATCCATTTTTGCATACCAGGCCCTGGGGGCTTGCTTGAGTCCATATAGTGATTTTTTCATCCTACATACCAATGAAGGATACTCTTGGAAGCCTTCAGGATGCTTCATATATATCTCCTCCTATAGTTCACCATGCAAGAAAGCATTCTTTACATCCATGTGGTGAACCTCCCAACACTTACTAGCTGCTAGTGCAAGAACTAGTCTAATTGAGTCCATCTTTGCAACTGGTGCAAAGGTCTCTATGTAATAAAATACATGGAACTAAGAATATCCCTTAGCCACTAACCTAGCCTTTTTTTTATATCAGAACCATCAACAAAATTNGACCCATTTACATTGAACAACTTTCCTCTTGGGAGGAAGGGGAACCAATTCCCATGTATTGTTCTCTTGGAGGGACTGAAGCTCATCTTCCATTGCTGAATTCGATCTTGGGTCTATATAATATTTCTGATATGTTTTTGGGTCAAGAAATTATCACCATGTAACAATTCTCAGCAAGATCACTATCACTAGCAAATGAAGCCTTACTAGTTTGTGATCTAGTTTTCCTAGGCTCTTGAGAATTGCCTGCCAATTCTCTGGCTTCTTGCACAATGTTTTCAGCCCATTTGGTCCTATATGGTGAGTCATATACAAAAATATCATCTTCAGCAACATTCATATCAGAATTATCATAAAAAACAAATAATGTGTCATCACTTACATCTTCGAATGGTTGAGGAGAGGAGCAATCCCCTGGTGCAAGTTCAAAGTCTGGGATTGGCTCTTCTTTGAATTTGGCACTTCTTTCAAAAAACGTTTTGCCAGTAGATGTGTCAAATATCTCATACCCTTTGGTGTCTTCACCATATCCAACCATGAGACACTCCTTGATTTTTTGCTGCAAGGCTTTCCTCTTCTCTAAAGGTATTCTTGCCCATGCTTTTGTACCGAATATCCTAAAATTTGAGACATATGGTTTTTCACCAAACCATGCCTCGTAGGGTGTCATACCTTTCACTGATTTGTGGAAGGATCTGTTCTGAATGTGAGCAGCACAGCTGATGGCTTCAGCCCATAGCTTGGGATTAGGTTCCCTCACTTCTATCATGCAAGTTGCCATCTCTTTGAGAGGTCTATTATTTCTCTCTGCCACACAATTTTGTTGTGGTGTGTAGGGAGTTGAGTGTTTCATTTGGATGCTACAATCCTCAAAAATTTGTTGTAGATTATTATTCACATATTCCTTTCCATTATTAGTCCTAAGGACTTTGATATTCTTACCACTATGATTCTCTACTAGTGCTTTCCAAACTTTGACTTTCTCAAACACCACAGATTTTAATTTCAGAAAATACACCCAACAAAATTGAGAGTAGTCATCAATAAATGTAAGCACATACCTAGATCCACCATATGAGGGAGTGGGTAGTGGACCAATCATATCAGAATGCACCATCCCAAGTTTTTGTGTTTCTCTCCTTGCCTTCCCTTTCTCGTAGGTCTGCTCAGGGTGCTTCCCAATCACACATCCAATACATGCTCCATTAGATGGCTGAATTTGTGGAAGACCTTACACCATTCCTTCTTTATGCAATGTTTGGAGATATTTGTAATTCATGTGGCCAAACCTCTCATGCCATAGTTTGAAAACTTCATTGGCATGTGAGTGAAGTGCTTGATCACTGGAAGTAGGGAGGAAATTAGAGAATTTGTACATTCTCTCATGATGATCAGCATACCCAACTACAACAATTTGGTCTATTGAGATTTCATAAATCTCTACAGAGTCAGGAGTAAAGATTACTCTCTTTGCCTCTCCTGTATGGGTCATCTAGTAGACTAACAACAAATTTTCAGCAAGGTCCGGTACATACAGTACATCATTGAAGAACCCATGGTCTAAATTAATTCTCCCAATCCCTTTTGTTTGGAGTTCAAAATCATCTCCCATTTGAACTACTAGGCCAGCATTCAAACTCATGGAGGAGAAGAATTCTCTCTTGGATACCATATGTTTGGAAGCACCTGAATCAATAATAAAGGATGAGGAATTAGAAGTACCTGCCACCAATGCTTGACATTTCTCCTTTCCTTCACTTGAGCTGGAGTTTCCATCTCTCTTCTTAGCGCTGTCAAGAACTGGAATGTTGTTCTTCTCTAACAGCTGTACCATGGTGTCTATGGTTTTCTTCATGCATGAGATTTCTAGATGCCATCCCTTGTGGTAATAAGATAATTTGGCCTTCTCTTTCCCTTTCTTCTCCTTTTATTTGGGTGGATTCATAGCTCCCTCACTGGATTTGGGTTTTTCTAATGTCTTCCTGTCCGACAACTTCAAATTCTTGGACTTGGGTTTTCCCTTTGTTGAATTCGAAACCCCCACTGCTAGTGCTTGATATTTGGTCTTGATGGAACCCATTTGAACCAATTTGTCCAACTCTTGAGTGAGTGATTCCATGAAACTTTTTCATACTTGGCATTTGCTAGTTTCAAAGGGTGAGTTTTCCTGAGTGAAGTGTGCTCACAAAGACTAAGAACTCTGGCCCCAACTTCGAAAGTATAGACAAGATCAGTTGTTCTTCCTTCTTCTCAATCCCACATTGTTTTAACTACAATACAAGTGATTTGAACTTGGTGAAGAAGTCCTGGATTGTGTCATAGTGCACTGGGCTCAATATTATCATCTCATTCTCAAGCTGATGACCATGTAGCTCATCAGTTTTACCAAATAGAGACTCAAGTTTCTCTGAAACCTCCTTTGGTGATGTCAAAATGTCAATATGGAACACCAACTCTCTTGAGATGCTCAGACACAACAAACCATATGCTTCATCCAATTTGTTAAAAAACTTGGCTTTTTCCACAACAGAATTTGGTTCCACTTCAGTGCCCATAGTAACTCTAAAAAACCCCTTGGCTCTCAATTGAATCACCATCTCTACCTTCCATTCAAAGAAGTTGAAAGGTTTTAGCATGATGTGGGTAGCCTCCATTACTACCTATGCTGATGCTGGTGAAATTGATAACTGGGTTACACTCAACAATTTAATTTTATCTGGAATTCACTAACAAAGCAGCTCAAATCCACTAAGAATTTGGTCTACAACTCAAAAATATCCAACCAGCTCTGATACCATGTGATAAATTCAAACCAAAAAGTGATTAATTCAAACCACGAGAGAATATAGGAGAGTTAGTGAGGTTCACAAATCAAATTTGGGTGCAATATTCAGCAAAAACCATCAAATTACAGTTAAAGTACACACAATGATAGTTGGAAACATGAACATTTTGGACTGTCTAACACTAAAATTGTTATTAACATGTTTATAAATACATCATGAGTGATTCCAATGGATTTGGAAGCCAACTGTGAGCAAAAATACCAAAATTGCCAAATTGGCATCAAACCCCCCTAGGTGGGCCAATATCATTCCAAATCTCTCCAAATGGCCATGAATTGCTGAAGTGGCATGGATGATGTGTTTTGGGTCAATGATTACACCTTGGATAGTGTGGTTGTGGAAAACTAGATGGTTTAGACTCTCATTGCAACATTAATTGTACCAAATCAAGCCAAATTTGGGAAAAATCCCACTCTAGCACCCCAAGTCAACTTGCCTGTCCACATTCAATGAATGGGAGTGCACCAAAAATGATGTCTGTACATATGTTTCTAGATGACTAGGCTGGAGTACCCATGTGGGTCATAGAACTGCAACTTGACATGGCATATATCCACCTAAGCACCCCTAGTCCACCTCATAGTGTATTAAAGCTTAAAAAAGCAATAAAATTGACTAATTAGTGTAACTAAGGTATTAATTATGGATTACTATTCTAACAATGTACCTACTAGGTCTATTCCAAACTTTGCAGACTTTCAAACTGCATTTCTGGAAATATGCGATGATAAGCAAAGTCCATTACAGGTCCTGTCTTAGTACAATAACCTTAAGAAGGGAGGTTTTGATTCAGTCCATGAGTTTTCCAATAGGTTCATGAGGGTCTATAATTCCATACCTACTGATATTAATCCTTCACCTGGTTATGCCAAACTTCATTATGCTGAAGCCTTTGATAATGATTTTTCATTATTGTTGAGAGAAAGAAAATCAACTAATCTTCCTGCTATGTTTACAGATGCATTAGAAGTAGCCTGCCAATATGATGGCATGTGGGAAGATAAAACAAATAGCAGATGTTGATAGGAGGAAAGGTAGGGAATAAATTCCCTCCACCTCTGCTGTTTCTTCACCTAATGATGTAAAATTTGAAATGATACTGAAAGAAATGGAAAATTTAATGGATAGACTAACTCTGGAAGCTAGAACAATGAATCAAGAACAGAATGAACCTCATATCAAAAACCCCAATTTTAGAAGGGCCATTCCTCCCCCAGCCCCATAGAATAGACAAAGAGACATGAGGAATCCAAGGAACCAATAAGATCAATCGATAAGACCATCATTCCCTTAAAATTATGTGGATGATAATGATGGTGCAGAGTTTATTGAAGACCATATTCATCACTTTGGTGATTTAGATTCTGAAATATATTTTACTAAGGAGGAACATAATATGTTTGCACAAGAAGATGATAATAATTTTGAAGGGGATTTGGAACAGTATCATAAGCGGTATATGCATGCTATAGATGATGTTAGAAAGATCAAGTTGAGGATTAGAGATGTTGTTATAAATAAAGGAAGATTAAATCTGAATCAGCCTTCCAGCAGTCAGGTAAATACAGAAAAAAGAAATGAAAAGCAAAAGGAACCTGTTGTGCATAAAGAAGTTGAAGATAGAACTCATAAAATAAAGGAACCAAAACAAATAGCACCTATGGATGTAGATAAAATTTCTTCCATGTTTAATCTACAAAGTGAACTTGCTAAGCTATAGATTTCAATTCCTTTTAGTGAGTTACATAGAAATCAGGAATACAAGAACACAATAACAAAAATGATTAGTAATCAGGGAGAAACTCACTCAAATATGTTGGAACTAACAGATGACAATCCCATTATTGTCTTGGGGTCCAAGATTGATAGTATGGATAGTGAGGATGAAGAAGTACCACCTTTTTATATGAGTTTAAATGTACATGACATGGTGTTGCATAATTCTATGCTAGATTCAGGTGCTTCACATAATTTAATGCCTAAGGGAGTGGTAGAAAGTTTGGGGTTGGAGATTACAAGGACTTATAAAGATCTATATTATTTTGATTCTAAAAGGGTTAAATGTATGGGTTTTATAAAGGACATGGTAGTGTCCTTGAATAAGTTACCATCTAAAACTGTGGTCATGGATGTTGTTGTGGCTAATATCCCTCCCAAATTTGGTATTTTGTTGTCAAGGTCTTGGAATTCAAAGTTAAAGGGGAGTTTGCAAATGGATATGTCTTATGCTACAATTCTTGTTATAAATGAAAACAAGATACTGTACAGTGAAAAAATATCACCTTATGTTGTAAGCAGTCAAGATCAACCAGAAATTCATCATGTTTATGTTGTTGATATAGACTTAGGGTCATCTATTTTCTTCAATGATGTGTCTCCTTATGATTCTAAAGTTGCGGTTCCAAATAAATGTAAAAAGCAAAAAAAGGAAATAAGTGAACATGAAGTTTTGGAAAAGAAATAGAAGGAAGAAGGAGTGTGGAGGATGTATTTTGATGGATCTGTGGCCAAAGTGGGTGTTGGCGCTGGTGTATATATAATCTCTCCCATTAGAGATTTTAAATATTATTCTTACAAGATGGTATTTGAATGTACTAATAATGTAGTAGAATATGAGGCTTTTCTACTAGGATTGCATGCATTGAAGGATTTGGGAGCTAAAAGAGTCCAGATTTTTGGAGATTCAGAACTTGTGATAAATCAGGTGAATGATAGCTATCAGACTAAGCATCCTAGAATGAGAGCTTACAGGAATGAAGTATGGGATATGTTTGGGAATTATTTCACTGAACGCAGTGTTCAAGTGATCCCTAGATATCAGAATATGGTGGCAGATTCACTGGCAACTACTGCTGGAAAATTTGAAACTCCTACCGCAGGTAAAAGAAAATACAAAGTTGGCATTTTGAGCAGGCCTTCCATACTAGACAATACTAAATACTGGTAGGTTTTTGAAGGTGATATAAAAATTAAAATATTTTTAGAACTGTCTGGTGATTTTGTGAATACTCGCATAGACGATGAAAGTGTTGACTCTGAGAATCTCTTCGATGTTGAGGGAGACAAAGAAGGGATTGTTGAAACAAAAAGGTTGAAAATCTCTTTAGGAGGGAAGGATATAGTCCAATTAAAGAGTAATCATATTCCCATAGTTCTGATTCCCTTAGAGAAACTTTTTGACCAAAACGATGTTGCCAGGGATCCTAAGGTTAAACCTACTGAAGACATTGTTGAAGATAAGAACATTGGTACAAAGGATGATCCCAGAATTGTAAGATTATCTAAGAAATTTCCTGCCAAAGAAAAAGGTGAGTATGAGAAACTGATGAATAAATACACAGATGTGTTTGCATGGAGTTATGAGGTCTTGAAAGAGTATGACACTTCCATTATATAGCATACTATTCCAATCAAGCCTGGAAAAAAAGCATTTAGGAAGAAGCTCAGAAGAATTAACCCAATTCTATTGCCTATCATTCAAAAGGAGATCAAAAAATTGTTTGATGCAAAAATAATTGTAACCCCGATATTTTCGAAATGGGTTGCTAATTTGGTGCCTGTCAGAAAGAAAAATGGAGAAATAAGGTTGTGTGTGGATTTAAGAAATTTAAATAGAGTCTCTTTAAAGGACAATTATCCACTGCCAAAGATGGACCATGTTTTGCAGAAAGTGGTAGGTTTGGAGAGAATCTCTATTATGGATGGGTTTTTAGGTTATAATCAGATAAAGGTACTTCCTAAAGACCAGGAGAAAATGGCTTTCACCACACCATGGGGTAGCTTCATGTATGCAAATATGCCTTTTGGGTTGATGAATGTAGTAGCCACTTTCCAACGTGCTATGGACATTGCTTTTGTAGATGAAAGAGACAGGTTTGTGGTGATTTACATGGATGGTATTACTGTATATTCTAGGTCTAATAAGGAACATATAAGAAATTTGGAGAGGGTTTTCCTTAAATGCAGAAAGTATGGAATTTCATTAAATCCAAGGAAGTCAAATTTTGCTCTAGAAGAAGGAAAAATTTTAGGGCACATTATTTCTAAAGAAGGTATAAGGATTGATCCAGAAAGGGTGAGTGCCATTCTGAAGGTAGAAGAGCTAAGAAGTAAGAAGGAGGTACACTATTTCATTAGGCAAGTAAATGTTTTGAGAATATTCATTCTCAGTTTTGTTGAGATCCTGATGAACATCACCAACATGCTGAGAAAATACCATGAAATAAAGAGGATAGTGGGAGCTAAGAAATATTTCAATGATATAACAAGCCATTTCAAAATATCCCATGTTGGTGAGTCTAGATTTTAATAAAGTTTTTTTAAAATTCTCATATGCTTCAGAGCATATTGTGGTAGCTATTTTTCAATAAGATATTAAGAATGATCAAGGTGAAGAGCATCCTATAGCATTTTTCAATAAGATATTAAGAGATGGAGAATTAAAGTATGATATAATGGAAAAACAAGCATATGCTTTGGTTAAGGCATTAAAGGATTTCAGGATTTACATTCTCCATTCACATGTAATTTATTATGTCCCCAGTAGTGTGGTGAAGAGTGTACTTACACGACCAGATCTGAAGGGGAGAAGAGCTAAATGGATTACAGTGCTTCTGGAATATGACATAGAAATTAAGCCCGCGAAGTTGATTAAAGGGCATGGATTGGAAAAAATGATGATTAATTCTCATTGTGATTCTCTGCAGCTAAGTTTTCTAGCTAGTCAGTCAAATTAATTGGACGCGAAATTGCAGGTGACGCCTTATTTTTCTATCTCCCCTTGGTATGCTAGTATTGTTTATGTGTTGCAGAATTTACAACCTCCTGCAGGGTTAAGCAAAAATAGAGCTAGATCTATGAAGCTGACTGTATTATAGATCAACACCTCTATTGGAAGGATCCGAGTGGTATATTGTTGAATTATCTTTTGGAAAATGATGCTCAACAAATAACAAAAGAGTTCCATGAAGGGGATTGTGGGGGACATCATTCTTGGAAGGTAATTGCAAATAAAATTCTGAGAGCAGGATTTTATTGGCCTTCGTTGTTTTCAGATGTGTATAAGGAGACCACTAGATGTCATAAATGCTAATTTTTTTATGGGAAAAGGAAAGTGGTTTCACTCCCTCTCAACCCTATATCAGCAGAAGCACCTTTTTAGAAATGGGGGTTGGATTTCATTGGGGAAATAAATACCAACTCGTTGGGATAGCATAAGTGGATTTTGACAGCAACCGATTATTTCACAAAATGGATTGAAGCAATGCCCACTAGAAGAGCTACAGAAGCAGTAATAATGGATTTCCTAGAGAATAATATTTTAGTAAGATTTGGTTTCCCTAAAAGAATTGTAACAGATAATGCACCTGCTCATTAAAGGAAATTTCAACTCAAAATGGGCCTCCTAAGGAAAATTAATAAAATAATATTTATTAATTTCGGAGGAAGAAAAGAAAAAACTACTTTTTTGTTCATATTTTCGACATATCTCCCTATGTTGTTACTCAAATTTTGATCAAGAGAGATTTTTGGATGTGAAATTAAATTTTGCATCCAAAAAGTACCCACTCGGTATACTTTTGACGGGCCCCGCTACCCCAAAAACAAGAAATACCTAAAAAATGTGATGATGACATCATCATCACATTTTTTCAGGTATTTCTTATTTTTGGGGTAGAGAGGCCCTTCAAAATTACTCCTAGTGGGTACTCGTTGGATGCAGAATTTAATTCCACATCCAACAAGCTCTCCCGATCGAAATTTGAGTAAAAACACAAGGAGAAATGTCGAAAATACAAAAAAAGTAGTTTTTTTTATAAACCTATCCCCAAATTTATATTAAAAAATTGTTTAAGAGGTGCTCCCTTTTTCAATTTTAAAGAATTTTGATTGGCTAATACATGATGACATGGAATTTGTATTATTTTTGGAAGGCCCATTTTAAACTAAAATTTCCTGTAATGTTTTAAGTCCAAGAAGATGATTAATTTATGCCATAAGTATCATATAAGTCTAAATCATTCTACTGCCTATTATCCACAGGGTAATGGATTGGTAGAATCCTCTAATAAAATTTTGGTGAGGATAATTAAGAAGTTGTTGGAAGAGAATAAAAGAGCATGGAATAAAATTCAAAATATGCTCTATGGGCTGATAGAATCAGCACAAAAAGGGCTATTGGAATGTCTCAATTCCAACTGGTGTACGGAGCTGAAGTGATTTTTCCAGCATCTCTAGGAGTACTAGTTATGAAATTGTTACAGGATCAACAAGATGAACCTAATCATATGCAAAGGAGAATAAACATGATTATTGAACTAAATGAGTTGAGGGGTAAGGAATATGAGAAGGTACAGATACATCGGGAGAAGATGAAGAATACCTTTGACAGAAAAATAAAAGAGTACATTTTTCAGGTTGATGACTTGGTGTTAAAATGGGATGCTCCACACGAAGACAAAGGAAAGCATGGCAAGTTTGATAATTTATGAGTAGGTCCATACATCATTGTAGCACATAGGGGAAACAATGCTTTTATTCTTGCAATATCAAGATGGATCATAATATGAAGGAGTCCCAGTAAATGGGAGATTCATGAAGCATTACTTGGAATAAGGGGGAAGAGTTCTATGTGTTATAGTGTAAATATTTTTATTTTCAATTAACACAGATGGGGAGCTTGAATATTTGAAGCTTGTGGAGAAGGCCCTAAGATCGGGAGGGTAGCCATTCTTTAGTTTTTATTTTCTTTCAGAAAGACAAGATAAAATAAAAAGACTTGAGTTGTTAATAGATATGGTAACTGGTCTACGGTGTTATTTGCTACGTCGTTAAGAGGATAGCATCCCTAGTGGATCCAGTTGTTAACACTGTGTTTGAATTTTTGAGTCATGGACTTGAAAGGTTTGAAAATGACCCTATTTAATGAAATTTTGTGGAAGCACCTTTCAGGTTATTTGGTTAGCAAGTTCTTTCATCTGGAGTCGTCAGATGGTGAGTGGGTTTTGATTTACGATGATAGATATTCCTATAGATTGGAACATGTAGAAGAAAAATAAGGGTAAAGTGTGTTAAGCATCGATGATACAGATTCATGACGATGGAGGATCAACGGAGGAAAGAGATTCCACAGAGTGGAAATGCAAGGAAGAATGCAGTCTTTGGATTTGCGGAGTGTGTTAGATGGGAGCAGTATTGGAGAGTTGAGATTGACCCAAATCTAGATCAATAACGCTAAAAATTTCCGTGCGGTGAACGTGCTCGACCAAAGAAACTTTCCCAAATCATGGCATATGTTAAAGGGAGAAAGGATCAGATGGATGAGATAAAAGAAGAGATAGATATGTGGTCATAGTCAATTCTATGATCTGAAATAGCACAGACGGGGTCGAGATTTAAACCCACGAAAAGTTGTAGGGTCTGCAAAGATCGACGGTCCTGAAGAGAGATCAATCTCGATCAATGGATAGGAAGCATTCTGCGATCGGAATTTGCTCACTCGGTCAAAGGAAAAAAGATAGGAATAATGTTAAAGTTCTCAGGAATTAACGGTATCGATGAGGGTAGTTAGGAGATCGACGTTTGATGTTGATTTCCACAAATAAAGCTGCACATGTCGATAGTGTTGAAACTTCAGTATGAATACCTAGCATATCAAAGGATTAGATTGCAAAGATAAAGGATCTACGGTATAGATTGTGTGGAGGTGCATGAGAATTATGCAATATAGAAAACTATAAAAGCATCTACATGGATTTGAAAAAGCTTTGTCCTTTCCAGATATTTGAGATTAATGAAATACTTGACTGTGTATAGAGTGCCAATGTGGACAGATCGGAGAACTATGCTAAGTGACAAGGTAGGCACCCTAATACTTCCTCAGTACTATTTTTAAATGGATAAAATGGAAGAGATAGAGGTTATAGTGGTGGGGGATAATGAGGAATTAGGGGTTATTGGTTAGAAGGATGAAGAAATATTCATGGATGAAAATGTCAAAATATTTGATACTATTCTATTGAACGAAGCAATTGAAATTGATAAAGGTAAACTGGAAGTTCTTAAGGACCAAGGTTACGATACCTGTGGTGTTTTTAGGTCCTTTTTCCATTTTTTATCTGTTAACCAAACCCCCCATTTCCTTGAGTTTATTGAATGGTGTGAAGACAATTTTTCTACCACTAAAGGAGTTATCATGAATAAGTCCATGTCCAAAATCCTTTTCCCGGTTCAAGCTCCTGCCATTTGTAAAACCCTCCATGTCCCAGATGAATTTGTCCATACATCCCAAGAATACAAAGAAGAGAATATTATACAATTCTTTTGAGAGTCCACAGTAAAAAATAAGGAAACTTTCCTGATGTTTTGTTCAAAAAATGGTGTTGAAGTTATTAGTCTGTCTTATCCTATTGACTTGAGTCTGTTTAACGAAGAAACCCAATGGTGCATAACCTTATCCAGTCAGTTTCAGGGTTTAGATACTAATGTCTATGTCATAGAGCCATTGTTGAGTTTGTTGTTTGTCTTGAGTACCTGTCCTGTTGAACCTGAACTCCCAAGACAATCCTTTCAGTCTTGTTGTCTTAAATTTGATGAGTTTCTAGCTGAAAACATTCATTCTCAGTTAGCCAACTTCCAAGATAGTAGAGTGTTTAGATTTCAATCTTTTTTATTGAGAGTGTTCCTATCTTACAATGAAGATAACTTACAGGCACCTAGGTTAGTGATCACTGATGACATGACCAAGAATTACTATGAATTCATGAAATTTTTTATGGCATAAATATATGACATGTTATTTCAAGAAATATTTCCTAGGGTGTTGCCTGAGATGAAGGAAATGTTGTATCTATATCCTAGTAATATTATCGAAGATTGGATCCTAACCAAATTTGAAACAATTATAAGACTATATGGTTTTTTGCATCAACCATATATCCTTCCATCCTTTTTGACAGTTAGGATTTTCTCCTTGGAACTAATTAGGCAAAGGCTTACTGTTGAAGAAGAGCACATTCTGAGCTTTAGGAAGAGTTCAAGTATTAATTTTCCCTAGGAGATAGGACCATACACTGTCAAAAGTAGAACTTCCTTACCACTGGTTGATAGTCTGCTCGAAAGCATGGAATTTTCTTTGGGACAGGCCATAAATTATGACCCACACCAAGTAATTTCCAAAAGGAGACATGCTAACAAGAATAATCCTTTTAAGCACACATAAATAGTTGGACTTAGAGAAGCAGAAAAATGGGAAGATTGTCCTAACTACACTACAAAGGATATCATCATGGAACAAGACTCTGTCTCATCCTTTCCTGGAAACAATTCTTCCCAAAGGAACCTCTCTGACATAGTTGCAATGGCTGGAAATGTCTCATCATTGGTAATTTTTTTAGGAAGTGCAAAGAAAAGAGGCCATGCAGAGCCCATGGATACTGATGAAATAGATTCTTCTAGCACGCCAAAAAAGTAAAAAGTTCAACAAGAACAGTAGATAGTGCAGGTAAAGAAAAGCAGTATGAGAGGACAGGCGAAGAAGAGCAATGAAAATGGAAAACAGAAATAATAAGAGTCCATAACAACTAGGTTAGAGCTTTAGGAGTATGTATTTGATGGACAAACCCCAAGCAAGTATGCATCTAAATAATCTTGGTTGAACACTTATAGAGAGAAGGCTGATAATACTTTTGAGAAATAGTAAAGCTATATAAGGAAATAAGACAGTTACCCACAACAGATGTAGCATTGAATACTGTAAGGGAACATGCTACAAACACCCTAAGTATGGCCATTACAATGGGTAATAAAGTGTTAGAAGTTAAGGTGAACCTAAAAAATATTCCTACTACGGATATCATACACCTTAACAGGGAAACCAGTGATATCTTAAATACCATATTTCTAGAGGCTACATCATAGATATCCAAGTTGGAATCAAGTAAAATAAAAACTCAAGACCTTTTGAGGAAAGTAAGAGTTGAGAACAAGGCCCTTAGAGTCAAATTTAAAAAGTGGCAGGATGAATCGATGAAGGTGGATGGATAGGAAGATAAGGGAGCATTGGCTCAAAATTTGTTGGATGAAAAAGAAAAGGAAATTCAGGTGCTTAAAAAGAAGTTGAAAATTCCTTCTACCCAACTCATTTAGACTTCTAAGTTGACTGAGTTTTAGAAGGAAAGGGAGGCTTTAAATACTAAGATGAGTAATTGCAAGGACAAAATTTTGAAGCTAGAAGATAAATAGAAACAATGGGAGAAGGAGGATAAGCTTCTAAAGGAAAGTAAAGAGGATTTAAAGGATAGGCTAGAAACCGAGGAAAAGGAGCTACAAGAGAAAGGTGAAGTGGTGTAAATTCCAGCCACTATGTCCAATCTAGAGATAGACACCACCTCCTTGTCTAATGCTATTTCATAGGTAAAACTAAGGGATGTAGAGCTTACAGGATTAAAGAAGAAAAATAAGAATTTGGAATACATGGCTTCAAAAAAGGAAGAAGAGAAGAAGAAGTTAGCAGGAAGATATCAAGGAAGATAGCACAAAGAGTTTTCCTCAATACATACCTATTTGCAGTCACCTCTCTTAGATTTTGTATAGCTGTCATCAGCTGAGATATATAGAAAAAGGATTTTAGCCTATTTTTCCAAGTAGTCCACAATTTATTTCTGTCTTCTGTAAATTGTGGTGTATGTGCCACGTTCGAGTTTGTTAGAAGTGTGTTCTTCATTTTGTAATTAATTTTGATTCTAAGGTCAGTCTATGGAGGTCTGAGACATTATAAATTTACCTCCTGCAGAGGGAGAAAGGATTGGAACCCGAGCAATTTTGGAGTTGTATGTTTTCAATTGTTTCATAATAAAATTGCAGACTTGAAGTTGGTGTTTTTCCGGATATTCATGTGTTGTCTAATGTTCAGTCTGTATTTTCCTTTCCCATGTGAATGTTCTTCTAGTTTATCTGTTCATTGTGTTTTTTTTCATGTCTAAAATGAGGGTATAATAGTTCTAGAATTCATGTTAGCATGCTCTAGATGCTCTTTTCAGATGTCCACAAACTTCTCTTCTAAAATTAATAGAAAATTCATTTCCTAATGCCCTGTGTTGATGGTCTATTCATGTTCTTCATTTTCCACCAGACAATTATAATTTGATTGTGACTGGGTGGCTATCTTGCCTCTGTGTTTAAATCACCTCACATAAAGTTCTGTTATATATATTTCACATCTTGAATCCATAAGCCAATGGTCATGTGTCTCGTTTCAACCGATCTTGCAAACAATACTCATTTTCATTTGTATATACCTGGCATTGTTAATATTTTTTGAGAGATCCATCTCAAAAGAGAAGAAAGCCAATCTTCCCTTCAAAATTGGTTTTGCTATTACCTGGGAATAAGCCTTTACAACCTTTGGTAAATTTCTAGTGCTAACACTTTCAATGGATCTAATGATGCTAATACATATATATTGCAACAACACCTACTGTATAATACAAATCAGGTCGAGAGTGTGTGAGATGCAACAAGCTCCCAGTTAGTTTCCTATACAATGAGCTATTCACCAATGGAGATGAACCAAAATCACCTAATTTTACTCTTGAAATAAAGGGACACTTATATGCTTTACATTCATCCATTTTGAACTTTAATAATAGGTATGAAGCATACCTTTATTGGATGACCTTAAAACCTACATTAGATTTCTCAATATCGAAGCCAAGAAATTGTTTCAACAATCCTAGGTCAGTCATAGGAAATGCATTATGCAATGAAGGCTTAATTGAACCTATATCAACAATGAAAATTCTAATGATCAAAATATCATCAACATACAGTACTATGATCTGAATAGATTCATCTAAATTCTATAAATACACATTAGGATCATATTTTCATCTTTCAAAGCTTTGTGAGAAAAGAAAGTTGTCCATCTTGTCATACCAAGCCCTGGGGGATTGCTTGAGGCCATAGAGAGACTTCTTAAACATGCAAAAAAGTTAAGGATAATGAATGAAACCTTTAGGGTGCTGCATATAAAATTCGTCATGAATTTCATGATGAATAAAATCACTCTTCACATCCATATGGTGCACCTCCCATCGCTTAGATGCAACAATGGCCAAAACTAGCATGATAGATTCCACCTTTGCAATCAGTGAAAATGTCTCTATATAGTCCACTCCATGGACTTGAGAGAAGACTTTGGAAACCAAACTAGCCTTATACTTCACATATGAACCATAAACATCCATATTGTTCCTATAAACCCACTTTCATTGCACTAGTTTCCTCTTATAAGGAAAAGGAATCAACTCCCAAGTTTCATTGTCTTGTAAAGACTTGAACTCTTCTTGCATGGTTGTTTTCCATATTGGGTCATGTGATGCTTCTTAATGTCATTTTGGATAATATCCAACCATCAAAAAACACCTCTCTAGAATGTTAGAATTACAAGTGGATAAATCATTGTGAAACTGAGATCTAGTCTTCCTAGAGTTTAGTGGATCTCTTGCAAGATCACCAGCTGCTTGTATGGTTTTAACAGCCCATTTTTTCCTTATGGGAGAGTCATGATCTGTATGCATTCCATAATATTCATATTCCATATCAGATTCATAAAAATCAGAAATAAAAACATCACTTACATCATCATTGAGTGGAGAGTGTGAGCAATCCCCCTCTACTAACTCGACCTCTTGCATGCGCTCTTCTTTGAACTATACAATTCTCTAAATGAATGTTTTCTGAGATGAGGGATCAAATATATTGTATCCCTTTGAATATTTAGCATATCCAACCATTATGGACTCCTTTCTTTTAGGTTGCAAGGATTTTCTCTTGTCGGGAGGAATTCTAGCCAAAGCCTTTGAGCCAAAAACTCCGAAATGAGAAACATTTGGCTTGTGACCTCTCCAAGCCTGAAATAGAGGTTTTTATTCCAATGATTTGTGTGGAAATATATTCTGAACATATGCATCACAATTGATATTTTCATCCCATATCTTACGAGACAAATACTTATCCTCCAACATGCATGTGGCCATGTCCTTCAATGCTCTATTCTTGCGCTTTGCCACGCCATTTTGTTGTGATGTGTAAGGCACAAAATGTTTCATTTGAACGTCAATCTCTTCACATATATGCTGTAGGTTATTATTACCATATTCCTTGCCATTATCAGTCCTTAATAACTTGATATTCTTCCCACTGATGTTCTCAATAGAAGCTTTGAAATCTTTGAAGATCTCATACACTTCAGATTTTTGCTTAAGGAAAAACACCCAACAATATTATCTTGAGAAATCATCTATGAATGTTACAAAATACCTTGAGTTTCCATAAGAGGGTGTGGGAATAGGTCCTATAAAATATTAATGGATCAATTCAATCACTTGGAAATCCCTTCTTTCCATCCCCTTGTCATACTTTCACTTTGCATGCTTCCCAACAATGCAGCCCTTGCATGTGCCTTTGGAAAACTACGTGGAAGTCCTTCAACCATGTTTTTCTTTATCAAATATTGAAGATATATGTAGTTGAGGTGGAAAAAAATCTCATGGCATATATTTCTATTCTCATTGTCATGTGTCAGGAGTGCATTCCCTGAGAAGCCAGGAAGAAAGTTTGAAAACTTGTACATTCTTGACTCATGATCTGCAATACCCACTACAACAACTTTGCATGTAGAAATTTTATGATATTTTTACATCATCTTGATTGAATGTCACTCTTTTGTCCAAATCTATATGTGTCATTTAATAGAAAAAGACTAGGTTTTCTGCAATATCACTCACAAACAACACATTGTTGAAGTTCCCATTGTCAATATTGATCCTGTCAATCCCTTTGGCTAAGATCTCAGAGTCATCACCCATGAGGACAGATGGACAATTGTATGGATGTAGGGATGAGATGGAGACTTGTATAGAATCTATGATCCTTGAGGCACTTGAATCTATGAGGAAGGATGAATATCAAGAAGATCCAACAACCAGCATGGCATCTCTCCTTGTTTTAATAATTCGAACCTCCATCTTTCTTCCTTGCGCCATATGGAAGGGGAATGTTGTTATTCTCAAGGAGTTGCGACATCATGTCAATGGTATTCTTCTTGCATGCACTATCTGGATGCTAACCTTTTTCATAGTAAGTTCATTTGGTCTTCTATTGCTTTTTTCCTTTGTCCTTTCTAGGGTTCGAACCCCCATCAGAAGATTTGGGCTTCTCCTGCTTCTTCTTCTCTTACTACTTCAAATCCATGGGATTCTTATTTCCCTTTCTTTGATTTGAAACCTCTCAACTTGCCTAAGTGGAATGCTGAAGCAAACATTGAATATTCAGGACCTAGCTTTGAAATTATGGACAAGATGATATGCGCTTCATTCTTTTTGATGTCACATTGTTTTAGTTGAAGAACCAAGGATTTAGACTTGGTGAAGAAAGCTTGGATCATCACAAAGTGATTTGGATTCAAAGTGATCAACTCATTTTCAAGTTGGTGGCCTCTTAGTTCATCAGTATTCTTAAGAAGTGACTCAAGGTTGAGCCACACTTCATTTGGTGTTGTAATATTGTCTACATGAAATAGGAGATCCCTAGAAATACTGAGACAAAGCATCACAAACACTTCATCCAATTTGTTGAAATACATAGACTTCTCAACAACTGAGTTCAACTCATTTTCTGTCACCATGGTAACTTTGTAGAGACCTCTTGATCTCAACTGGATTACCATATCAACATTCCACTCAAAAGAGTTGAATGGAGTGAGAAAGGTAACATGAGACTGCTCCATTTGTTGCTTCCCACTAAGTGACAAAGAACACTTGAACAACCTGGAATGGAAACTCTCAATGTACTGGAGGAGAACCTAAATTACAATTCTAACCCTATGAAATCTCTAAATTCAGCTTGAAACTCTAAAGAGCTCTGATACCATGTGAAATTCTGACTCACAACAATATCTAGAAGCTAAGAGAATCCTCACAACAAAATAATTTGACAATACATGAAGAAACAATGTAAAATAGCAAAATTAACACATATATGGTGCTAATAAATGAGTTTTCTATTACCGTACAACATCTAAACATGTCTAGAATATGATTATATTACAATAGGAGAAAGTTGTTATCCTTTGGAGGAAAATTGGTCACATACTTGTGGCAGGCTTAGATTAGACCTGAAACCTATTGATGTATTTGTAACTTCGGAATGTATTCACTTGTATATTTCACATGTTGCATTTCATTGATCCCCAATGTTCCTATTGAGAGAATAATTAATGTAATAAAGTCATGTAAAGTCATAGAGGTTAACCCTCCTATTTGATCAAGGGTCAAAGTCCCCATAGTTTTGGGGCACTAGGGTTATTAGACTCTCCTAGAGAATTCGGCCCTGGTAAGTGATTGTCAAGTCAAAAAATAGTATAAATAGATATTGAGACTCTCTATTTGCACACACACTCACCCAGTTATAGTGCATAGGTGAGAGAGAAGAAGCTCTCTCAAGTGAGAGAGAGAACAACTGTTGTAGATTATCTTTCTATATTTGGGTTTTACTGCTGCCATTGGTGCTCTTTCTATCTTTGAGGAAGTTGCGGGGTTTTCTTCTTTATGGCTTCCCCAAGGAAAATATTTATTTCTATTGTCTCTTGTGATTGATTGTTGTGCATTTTATTCTCTCAGATAAGATCCTAAGATAATACTGTCTAATTGATAAAAAACTAACATGGTATCAGAGCTAACCTGAGAAGAAGACATTGTGCAGCTACAGAATATAGGGCTTCTTAATTTTTGGGTCACTCTCCACAATCCATCAGCAAAAGGAGGCTAGGATGAATATCCATTGAAGGGTGCATCTTTTTTTCGAATCAGAATCTGATTCTGAGCACTTTCAGTTTTTGATCTACCACTACATTGAGAAATTAGGGATTTTCACTGAAGAGGAATTTTTGAGTGAGCCCATGATAGGATTTCTCTCTTCCTCAAAATTGAATTTTAGAGACAAAAATCAAGGTTTTTGGTTGGGTATAACTCTAGGAAAGTAAAACCCTAATTTTCCCTGGAACCAGAAAACTAGCATTGTAGAAGATCAACTCCAGATCCAATTGTCAGCTTCTCAAATTGGTAAGATCTAAATCTGTTGTATTTCCATTTGAGGTTCTCATTTAAGATGTCTCATCACACCAATATTGATGAAAATATTGAGGGAGCTGATAACTTCCAATCATGGAAGTATAGGATCTCACTAGTTCTTGAAGAAAATGAATTAGACTGCTACATCAGTGGATAGGTTCCAGTTCCAAAGGGAGATGGGGCTAAGGGCTTACACAAGAAGAACTTGATCAAGGCCAAGAGGATTATTGCTTATTCAATCAAGGATCACCTCATACCACAAGTATCCTCCCTAAAGACACCTAAATAGATGTTTGAAGCCTTGACCAAATTGTTTGAAGGAAAGAACATAAATCAGAAGATGACTTTGAGGAACTAATTAAAGAATGTGAAGATCCAAAATGCATAGACCATACAATCACACTTTACAAGGGTCTCCCAGATCAAAGAAAAACTTGAAGTAGTAGATGAAGAAGTGAAGAATGCAGAGATTGTGATGACCACCTTGAATGGTCTCCCTAGGTCATGGGACTCCTTCATTCAAGGGATTTGTGCTAGAAGAAAGCTAGTCACCTTTAGTAGAATGTGGGAGGAATGATCACAAAAAGAAGCTCGAATAGTAGCCCGAGAAGAAAAGATGGGAAGTGAAGATCAATCTCTCATAGTACACTCCAAGAAAATCAGGCAGGACTATCATCATCCCAAAGATAAGCATTCTCACTAGAAAGATAACCCTAAAAGATATAGTAGAGATCTGTCTAAAATCAGATGCTATACATGTGACGAGAAAGGACACTTTGCTAGAGAATGTCCTAGAAACAAAAGTGGCTATCACAATAAGAAGGGAAACAAGAGAAGACGTCATGCTCATGTTGCAGAGGATGATGAACCTTCCATAAAGAGAATCAAACAAGAAACTGATGATTCTTCAAGTGATGAAGAATATGTTTTGATTTCCACTCTTATGGGAATGGTCACACATGGAAGCAATGATTGGATTATAGACACTGGGGCTTCCAAGCATATGACAAGATTCAAAGAATCCTTTGTGAAACTGTCCGAACATGAGTCACCTCACAAGGTGAAACTTGGGGATGACTACCAGTATCCAATAAAAGGTAGTGGTGAATCCTCCTATAAGCTAGACTCTGGAAAGTCTATGAAGATGAAGGTTGTCTTGTTTGTACCAGAAATAAAGAATAATCTCCTCTCCATATCTGCATTGGATGCAAAAAGGCATAAGAGTTGCATTTATAGATGGCCAATTCCTTATGTGGCCAAAAGGAAAGACTATAGATGATGTAGTAGTTATTGGGGAGCAAGAGGGAGGACTATACAAATTGAAGGGCCAACCAAAAAAATATTTGGTCCATGACTCAGTAGAGCCAAATGAACTTTGGCATAGAAGGCTTGCACATGTGCACTATAGAGCACTACCACTTGCAAGCAAAGCTATTGAAGGTCTTCCAGAAATACAAACAAAACATGACGGTGTCTGCAAAGGATGTGTGAAAGGAAATAACACAAACAAGAAATTTTCAAGTAGCGAGAGCAAGGCAAAAGGAATATTGGAAATCATTGACTCTGATGTATGCGGTCTGATGTCATCTAGTTCATTGAGTGGTTATGTATACTATGTTTCTTTAATTGATGATTTTTCAAGGAAGACATGGATATAATTCTTGAAGAGCAAAGATGAAGTATTTAGTAAGTTCAAGGAATTCAAATCCTTGATTGAGAACCACATAGAAAATAAAATCAATACCTTTCGATTAGACAACAGCAGAGAATTCACATCAAATGAATTCAAAGAATTATGTAGCGATTCGGGATTAAGAGGGAGTTGACCACTCCATATAATCCACAACAGAATGGGGTTGCAAAAAGGAAGAATAGAATGATCATGGAAGCTGCAAGGGCAATGTTTCATGATAAAGATCTTCCCATGCATCTATGGGTAGAAGCTTCCAGGATAGCTGTGTATGTACAGAACTGTACTCCACACATAGTACTAGAGAATAAGACACCTGAAGATTTATTTTTTGGAAATAAACCAGAAGTCAGCCATCTCAAAATATTTGGCTGTCCAGTGTACATACACATTCCAAAAAAAAAGAGGACAAAGTTAGATCCTTCTGGAAAAAAGGGTATATTTATGGGATATATTGAAAGCTAGAAGGCTTACAGAATATGCTTCCCAAGATTCAAGAATATTGACATTAGCATAGACATAACATTAGATGAAGACTCAGCTTACAAAAAATCCAGAAAGAGACCAGCTAAATATCATGAAGAAATAGAAGTACCTAGGATTTGAGATACAACTTTGAATGATGCAACTCAAGAAGAAGATCGAGAAATAGAAGAACCCCATGAACCTGTAGATCCACCCCAAGAGAAGAATCCTCAAAAGAGGAAACCTGCATGGGTATGAGAGGCTATCCACGGTGAAGAAAGATATGGTGCTCTACAAGAAATGCACAGAGAGAGGAAAAGAACTAGGTATTGCTCCGGTTGTGTGGCCCTATTATGTGACATCATTGATAAAGAACCTTCTAACTATGAAGAAACGACAGAGAAGAAAGAATGGAAGGATTCCATGATCGAGGAGTACCATTCGATCATGAAGAATGATGTATGGGATGTTGTCCCAAGACCGGAGGAGAAGTCTGTTGTGTTGATGTAATTGTAACTTCAGAATGTATTCACTTGTGTTTCTTATGTATTGTACCCCAATGTTTATTCCAGGAAGTGGTTGTAATGTAATTGAGTCATGTCATGCCCCAATGTTCCGATCGGGAGTTTATATAATATAAACAAGTCATGTCAAGTCAATGTGGGTAACCCTCCTATTGTTCAAGGGTTAAAGTCCCCACAGTTCTGGGGCCCTAGAGTTGTTAGAATCACCTAGTGAAGTCAGCCCTAGTGATTCATTTTCAAGTCAAGAATTAGTATAAATAGAGAGTGAGTCTCTTTATTTATCACACACTCACTCACACTCAGTTGTAGTGCATAGCTGAGGGAGAAGAAGTTGATGGGGCTAGAAAAAAAGAGGCTACTGTTGTTGGGATATCATCTTACTATTTTGGGTTTTACTTTTGGTGCTAATTCTATCTCTGAGGAATTTGCAGGGTTTTCTCCATTTATGGTTTCCCCAAGGAAAAACACTATGTTCATTGTCTCTTGTATTTGATTGTTGTGCTTGTTATTCTCTCAGTTAAAAGATCCTAATATAATGCTATCTTAATGTTAAAAATCTAACATGGTATCAGAGCTAACTTGAGAAGAAGACACTGTGCAGTTGTGGGAACTAGGGCTTCCTACTTTTTGGATCTCTCTCCACATATTTTCAGAAAAATAAGTTTGGGCTGACTCTCCTCCCTAGGGCACATCTTTTTATCGAAACATAATCTGATTTTGAGCTTTTTCAATTTTGGACCCGACACTACTGTCGAAAATTAGGACTTTCCACAGAAGTGGAATTTTTGAGTGAGCCCATGCCTGGATTGATCTCCTCCCCAAAATAGAAGTTTAGAGATCAAGATCAAAGCATTTGGTTGGACAGAACTCCGAGAAAGTCAAACCCTAACCTGCTCCTGAACCAGCACTGCAGAAATTCAGCTCCAAATCCAGATCTGACATCTTGACCTGGTAAGATCTAAATATTTTGTATTTCCATTTGAGGTTCTTAGTTAAGATGTCTCATCATACCAAGCTTGATGAAAATCTTGAGGGAGCTGATAACTTCCGAGCCTGGAAGTATAGGATCTCCTTGGTCTTGGAAGAAAATGAGTTGGACTCCTACATCAATGAGGAGGTTCCAGTTCAGGAGGAAGATGAGGATAAGGCCTTACATAAGAAGAAGTTGGTTATGGAAAAGAGGATTATTTCTTATTCAATCAAGGATCACATCATACCACATGTGTCCTCCCTCAAGACACCTAAAGCTATCTTTGATGCCCTAACCAAACTGTTTGAAGGGAAGAACATAAACCAGAAGATGACTTTAAGGAACCAGTTGAAGAATGTAAAGATCTATAATGAGGAGGCCATCTAGTCATACTTCACAAGGGTCTCCGAGATCAAAGAACAACTTGAAGCAGTAGATGAAGAAGTGGAGAATGTAGAAATTGTGATGAAAACCTTGAATGGTCTCCCTAGGTCATGGGATTATTTCATCTAAGGAATCTATGCTAGGAAGAAGCTAATCAAGTTCAGTAGACTGTGGGAAAATGTTCACAAGAAGAAGCTCGAATAGTAGCTCGAGAAGAAAATATGGGAAGTGAAGATCAAGCTCTCACAGTACACTCCAAGAAAGGTAGAATGGAAAATCATCATCACCAAGGTAAGCATTCTCATCAGAAAAATAATTTTGTAAGAAGGGATCCATCTAAACTCAGATGTTATACATGTGATGAAAGAGGACACTTTGCTAGAAGTTGTCCCATGAATAAGAGTGGATCCAAGAAGATGAAGAACTCCAAAAGAAGACATCATGCTCACACTACTAAGGATGATGATCCTCCCAGGAAGAAAGTAAAACAAGAAAGTGAAGACTCTTCGAGTGATGAAGAATATGTTCTGATCTCTGCTCTCATGGGAATTGTCACTCATGGAAGCAAAGATTGGCTTATTGAAAATGGGGCTTCCAAACACATGACAGGATTCAAGGAATATTTTGAGAAACTATCCAAACATAATTCACCCCAAAAGGTGAAACTTGGGGATGACTACCAATATCCCATAAAAGGTAGTGGTGAATCCTCCTACAAGCTAGACTTTGGAAAGTCTATGAAAATGAAGTATGTCTTGTTTGTATTAGGACTGAAGAATAATATTCTCTCCATATCGACACTATATGCAAAAGGCATGAGGGTTGCATTTGTAGATGGCCAAGTCCTCATGTGGCCAAGAGGAAAGACTATTGACGATGCAATAGGAATTGGAGAACAAGAAGGGGGATTATACAAATTGAAGGGCCATCTAGAACAAGATTTGGTCCATGACACAGTAGAGCCAAATGAACTTTGGCATATAAGGCCTGCACATGTGCACTACAGAGCACTACCACTTGTAAGCAAAGCTGTTGAAGGTCTTCCAGAAATTCAATCAAAACATGAAGGAGTCTGCAAAGGATGTGCGAAAGGAAAGAACACAAAGAAGCCATTTCCAAGTAGCGAAAGCAAAGCAAAAGGAATCTTGGAAATCATTCACTCCGATGTATGCGGTCCAATGTCATCTAGTTCTTTAAGTGGGTATGTATACTATGTTTCTTTTATTGATGATTATTCTAGGAAGACATGGATATACTTTAGGAAGAACAAAGATGAAGTTTTCAACAAGTTCAAGGAATTCAAAGCCTTGATCGAGAACCACACAGAAAAAAAGATCAAGACCTTTCAATCAGACAATGGTGGAGAATTCACATCAAACGAATTCAAAGATTTATGCAAATATTTAGATATTAAGAGGGAGTTATCCACTCCATATAATCCACAACATAATGGGGTTGTAGAAAGGAAGAATAGAACTATCATGGAAGCTACAAGAGCATTGCTTCATGATCAAGATCTTCCCATGCATCTATGGGCAGAAGCTTCCAGAACAATGGTGTATGTACAGAACCGTACTCCACATAGAGTACTCGAGAACAAGACACCTAAAGAAGTCTTTTTCGGCAAGAAGCCAGAAGTTATCCATCTCAAAATATTCAGTTGTCTAGTGTACATACACATTTCAAAAGAAAAGAGCACAAAGCTAAATCCTTCAGGAAAGAAGGGTATATTTGTGGGATACTCTGAAAGCTCGAAGGCTTACAGAATATACTTCCCAGGATTCAAGAATATCAACATCAACAGGGATGTAACATTTGACAAAGACTCAGCTTACAACAAATCTAGAAAGAGACTTGTTGAAGATCGTGAAGAATCAGAAGCACCCAGAATTCATGACACAACCATGAACGAAGAAACTTAAGAAGAAGATTGAGAATTTGAAGAACCTCAAGAACCTATAGATCCACCTCATGAGAAGAATCCTCACAAGAGGAAACCTGCTTGGGTATGAGAAGCTATCCAAGGTGCGGAAAGATATGGGGATCTAGAAGAGAATCACAAAGAAAGAAAGAGGACCAGGTCCTGCTCCGGGTATGTAGCTTTATTATGTGACTTTATCAATAAAGAACCTTCCAACTATGAAGAAGCTATAGAAAGGAAAGAATGGAAGGATGCCATTATCGAGGAGTATCAATCGATCATGAAGAATGATGTTTGGGATGTTGTCCCAAGACCAGAAGGGAAGTCGGTTGTAACTTCCAAATGGATCTACAAGATCAAGCATGCTGCATATGGAAACATAGAGAAATATAAAGCAAGATTCATGGCTCGTGGCTTCTCACAGAAAGAAGGAATAGATTATGAAGAAACCTTTGCACCTGTAGCCAGATACACTTCCATCAGATTAATACTTGCTCTGGCTGTAGTGATGAAATGGAAGATACACCAAATGGATGTCAAGATTGCTTTCTTGAATGGTGTAGTGGAAGAGGAAGTGTATGTAGGGAAGCTACTCGGTTTTGAGACACATGACAGCGAGTCTCATGTGTGTAGATTGAAGAAATCCTTGTACGGTTTGAAATAGGCACCCAGGACATGGTATGGCAGAATTGGTGGCTTTCTATCTAGTTTGGGCTTTACCAAAATTAAAGCAGATTCCAACCTTTACTACAAGGTTGAAGATGGCAACCCAGTGATGCTCCTACTATATGTAGATGATCTGTTTGTAACATGTATGGATGGGTTGATTGCTGATACGAAGAGGAAGCTTGCTTCCGAGTTTGAAATGAAGGACTTGGGTATGATGCACTATTTTCTAGGCATGGAGGTGTGGCAGAATGCAGATGGAATCTCCCTCGAACAAGGGAAGTATGTAGTAGATATCCTAAAGAGGTTCGAGATGATGGATTGCAAGGCCATGACCACACCTATGGCATCGAACCTGAAGCTATTGAGTGATGCTTCATCAAGAGTGGTTGATGCTACAATGTATCATCAGATGATTGGGTCCTTGATGTACTTGACGAACACAAGACCAGATATTTACTTTGCTGTGAACACCTTGAGCCAGTTCCTGACAGATCCAAGACATGTTCACTTGATTGCTGCAAAGCATATTCTAAGGTACCTGAGGGGTACAGTTGATTATGGTCTCAAGTATGAGGCAAATCAGAAGATTAACCTAGAGGGTTATGTTGATTCAAATTGGGAAAGAAGTGCCATCGATAGGAACATCACTTCAAGGTGTTGCTTCAGTATGGGATCAAGTGTGATCTCTTGGTTTAGCATGAAGCAATCCTGTGTGGCACTGAGTACAGCTGAAGCAGAGTATGTCACAGATTTTTCAACTAGTTGTGAGGTAGTATGGCTAACGAATCTATTGTTTGATTTATTTGATCTCCAATTGGATGCTACTTGTATACATTGTGACAACCAGAGTTGTGTGAAGTTGTCGGAAAACCCAGTGTTCCATGACAAGTCGAAGCATATTGAGATCAAGTATCACTATATCAGGGATATGGTGTAGAGGGGAGTAGTGAAGCTCCAGTATGTTGTGATGGATGAATAGATAGCTGATGTGTTAACAAAGCCATTGGCTAGAGTGAAATTTGAGTAATTCAGGGAGAAGCTTGGTGTTCTCTAGATCGAGGTTCCCTCCAAATGGAAGTGATGAGTCCGTGAGCCATTTTGACATGGTGAGAGGATTGGTTCCTTCCATGGTCAGATGTAAGGGCTGAGCCATTCTGTCATGATGAGAGGATTGGTTCCTATCATGTGAGATATGAGTGTTGAGCCATTTTGATGTGACTATAGGATTGGTTCCTACAGGATTAGATATAAGCGATGAATTCCATTCTTGGAATGGAGGCACCTGGTCAGTTACCAAGAAATATTAGTTTGGGACTGAGGGCCATTCTGATGTGACTATAGGATTGGTTCCTACATGATCATATGTGAGTGCAGAACCATTCTTAGGTGATTGTAGGATTGGTTCCTACAATGATCAGATGTAAGTGCAGAGCCCTTTCAGCATGGAGGTTTGGTTCCTCCCATGGTTGAATGTAAGTGCTGAGCCTTTCTGACATTGGTTGTTATATGTAAGTGTAGAGCCCTTTCGGCATGGAGGATTGGTTCCTTGCATGGTCGAATGTAAGTGTTGAGCATTTTGACATTGGTTCTCAGATGTGAGTGCTGGGCCTTTTTGACAGGGTTGTGGGATGTGTTCCCACATGGTCAGATGTGAGTGTTGGGTGTGCCTTTCTGATATGATTATAGGATTGGTTCCTACATGATCAGATGTAAGTGCTGGGTGGGCCATTCTGACTTAGGGTCATATATAAGTCCTATAAAAGACCTACATGGAGGCTAGGCATACAAATAGCATGAAAAAGGGCTGGCTCTGTAGAACTTACTATGATGAGAAGAATCAAGAGATAGCACTCGTGATGATGATCCAGCAGAGATGATCTAGATCAAGTGATGATCTAGATCCAGTGATGATGATCTAGATCCAGATGAAGATGACTTCAAGATGATGAGGACTCGATGATGATCCAGATGATACTGAGAAGAAAACTTGTGCTGATAAATTGTGTCGAGAGAATACCTTCCTAGTTAAGAAGGAGTGTTGATGTAATTGTAACTTTGGAATGTATTCACTTGTATTTCTTATGTATTGTACCCCGATGTTTATTCCAGGAAGTGTTTGTAATGTAATTGAGTCATGTCATGCCCCGATGTTCTGATCGAGAGTTTCTATAATATAAACAAGTCATGTCAAGTCAATGTGGGAAACCCTCCTGTTGTTCAAGGGTTAAAGTCCCTGTAGTTCCAGGGTCGTAGGGTTGTTAGACTCAATTAGTGAATTCGACCCTAGTGAGTCATTGTCAAGTCGGGAATTAGTATAGATAGAGAGTGAGTATCTCTATTTATCACACACTCACTCACACTCAATTGTAGTGCATAGATGAGGGAAAAGAAGTTGGTGGGGCTAGAAAGAAATATGCTACTGTTGTCGGGAGATCATCTTACTATTTTGGGTTTTAATTTTGGCATTGATTCTATCTCTAGGAAGTTGTGGGGTTTTCTCCATTTATGGTTTCCCCAAGGAAAAACCCTATGTTCATTATCTCTTGTGTTTGATTGTTGTGCTTGTTATTCTCTCAGTTAAAATATCCTAATATAATGCTAGCTTAATGTTAAAAATATAACATGTTGTGACTTCCAAGTGGATCTACAAAATAAAGCATACTGCAAATGGTAGGATAGAGAAATATAAAGCAATATTTGTGGCTCGTGGCTTCTCCCATAAAGAAGGAATAGATTATGAAGAAAATTTTGCACCTGTAGCTAGATACACTTCCATTAGATTAGTACTTGCTGTAACTGAAGTAATGAAATGGAAGATACACCAGATAGATGTCAAGACTAATTTCTTGAATGGTGTAATGGAAGAGGAAGTCTATGTGGAGTAGCCACTCGATTTTGATACACATGACAGGGAGACTTATGTGTGTAAATTGAAGAAATCCCTAGACAGTTTGAAATAGGAACCCAAGACATGGTACGGTAGAATTGACAACTTCCTATCCAGTTTGGGATTTACCAAGAGTAAAGCAGATTCCAACGTTTACTACAAGGTTGAAGAAGGGAACCCAGTGATGCTCCTACTATATATAGATGACCTATTTGTAAAAGGTCTAGATGGGTCGATTGTTGATACAAAGAGGAAGCTTGCTGCTGAGTTCGAGATGAAGGACTTGGGTATGATGGACTACTTTCTAGGCATGGAGGTGTGGAAAAATGCAGATGGAATCTCCCTTGGACAAGGGAAGTATGCAATAGATATCCCAAAGAGGTTCGGGATGATGGACTGCAAGGCCATGACCACACCTATGGAATCGAACTTGAATCTATTGAGTGATGCTTCATCAGAGTCGGTTGATGCTATGATGTATCATCAGATGACTGGGTCCTTGATGTACTTGATGAATATGAGACTGGATATTTTCTTTGATATGAACACATTGATCCAATTCCTGACGGATCTGAGACATGTTCACCTGATTGCTGCAAATCATATTCTGAGGTACCTGAAAGGTAGACTTGATTATGGGCTCAAGTATGAGGCAGATTAGAATATTAACCTAGAGGGTTATGTTGATTCAGATTGGGTAGGAAATTCCATCGATAGGAAGAGCACTTTGGGTTGCTGCTTTAGTATGGGATCAGGTGTGATCTCTTGGTTTAGAAGGAAGTATTCTTGCATGGCACTGAGTACAGCCAAAGCAAAGTATGTCACAACTTGTTCGGCTAGTTGTGAGGTAGTGTGGATGAGGAAGCTACTATCTCATTTGTTTGATCTCCAGTTAGATGCTACTTGTATATATTGCGAAAACCAAAGTTGTGTGAAGTTGTCAGAGAACCTGGTGTTCCATGACAAGTTAAAGCATATCGAGATAAAATATCACTATATCAGGGATATGGTGCAGAGAGGAGCAGTGAAGCTCCAGTACGTTGCGACGAATGAGCAGATAGCTGATGTATTGACCAAGCCATTGGCCAGAGTGAAGTTTGAGTACTTCAGGGAGAAGCTTGGTGTTCTCCATATCGAGGTTCCTTCCAAGGGGAAGTGATGAGTCCATGTGCCCTTCTGACCTGGTGGTAGGATTGGTTCCTCCCATGGTTAGATGTAAGTGTTGTGGCCTTCTGACATGGTGGTAGGATTGGTTCCTCCCATGGTTAGATGTAAGTGGTGTGCCCTTCTGACATGGTGGTAGGATTGGTTCCTCCCATGGTTAGATGTAAGTGTTGTGCCCTTCTGACATGGTGGTATGATTGGTTCCTCCCATGGTAAGATGTAAGTGCTGGGCCTTTCCCTGGATGATAGTAGGTGTGTCCTATCATACCAGCGGATGTAAGTGCTGAGCCTTTCCCTGGATGATAGTAGGTGTGTCCTATCATGCCAATGGATGTAAGTGCTGAGCCTTTCCCTGGATGAAGTAGGTGTGTCCTATCATGCGAACGGATGTAAGTGTAGATCCTTTCCATAGATGGTAGTATGTGTGTCCTACCATGCTAGTGGATGTAAGTGTAGAGCCTTTCCACAGATGGTGGTAGGTGTGTCCTACCTTGCTGGTTAATGTAAGCATGGGGCCTTTACACAGATGGTAGTAGGTGTGTCCTACCATGCTGGTGGATGTAAGTGCTGGGGCCTTTCTCTAGATGGTAATAGGTGTGTCCTACCATGCTAGTAGATGTAAGTATTGGGGCCTTTCCATGGATGGTAGTAGGTGTGTCCTACCATGCCAGTGGATGTAAGTGCTAGAGCCTTTTCACAGATGATAGTAGGTGTGTCCTATCATGCTATTGAATGTAAGTGTTGAAGCCTTTCTCGGATGGTAGTAGGTGTGTCCTACCATGCCAATGATATAAGCATTATTGATAAAGACCTAGATGGAGGCTAGGCCTACAACCAACATGAAAAAGGGATGGCTCTGTAGAACTTCCTATGACGAGAAGAATTGAGAGATAGCACCAGTTGATCAAGATGGCAGAAGCAGTGATAATGATGATGATCCAGTGATGATCCAACTTTGATGATGATCCATTTTCGATGATGATCCAGTTTTGATGATTATCCAGTGATGATCTAGTTTTGATGACGATCCAGTTTCGATGATGATCCATGATGATCCAGCTTTGATGATGATCCAGAGATGATCCATCTTTGAGGATGATCCAGTGACGAAGACTTGTGCTGATGTATTGTGTCAAGAGAATACCTTCCTAGTTAAGAGGGAGTGTTGATGTATTTGTAACTTCATAATGTATTCACTTGTATATTTCATATATTGTATTTCATTGATCCCTAATGTTCCTATTGGGAGAATCATTTATGTAATAAAGTCATGTAAATTCATATAGGTTAACCCTCCTAGTTGATCGAGGTTCAAAGTCCCCATAGTTTCGGGGCACTAGGGTTATTAGACTCTCCTAGAGAATTTGACCTTGGTAAGTGATTGTCAAGTCGAAAACTAGTATAAATAGAGAGTGAGACTCTCTATTTGCAACACACACTCAACCAGTTATAACACAAAGGTGAGAGAGAAGAAGCTTGCTCAAGTGAGAGAGAGAACAACTATTGGATATCGTATTTATTTCTTTGGGTTTTACTGCTGCATTGGTGCTCATTCTATCTCTAAGGAAGTTGCAGGGTTTTCTCCTTTATGGTTTCCTAGAGGAAAATATCTGTGTCTATTGTCTCTTGTTATTGATTGATGTGCATGTTATTCTCTCAGATAAGATCCTAAGATAATACTATCTAATTGATAAAAATCTAACAAAACCCCCCTAGGTGGACCAATAAGCTCCCAAACCACCTAAAACGGTCATGAATGGCCATGTGAACATTGGGGAAGAATGCTTGGTCATAAATAAGGGTCAGGTACATTATCTGGAGTGCATGGATGAGTGGGAGTGGCTCTAGGCAGTCATTACTAGTCCAAAATAACCAAAAACACTAAAAAACAATGCATGGGCACCTCTGGTCAAACCGGATCCATGATTTCAAAAGTGGGAGCGCTCTAAGGGACCAAAATGTCATTAATGAGGGTGCTCATTCTCCTCGTTGACCAAAATGTGTGCGTTGGGTGCAATTAATGGTAAAAAACCCCCAATAACCTTAGTAAACCATCATAGCCAATCTTTGGACTATCCAAAAATAAGTGAAAAAGAATGTAAGTATGGTGCTAGGTGGTATGTGACTATGGTACTAGGTGGTATGATGTTCTAACAATGAGTGAGATCCAAATTTTGTAGTTTGTTCTACCCATTCTTCGATGTACTTTTCAATAAGAGAGACTTACTTTATAAGCAATGCCTTGTATTCTTGCTCAACAACCCAAACAATTATCATAATCATTCCTCCCTTACAAACTATTATGATAAGTTCCTCTATTTCCATTTTACTTTGTTCTTTAGTACTAAGATGATGTAGAACATCTATTGTTATTGCAATGTCACCAAACTTAGCTCTATAAGGAAGATTGAGTGCATTTGCAACTAAAACTTCATGTACTCTATTTGCATAGATGCTGATCAAGGGAGAAATTATATCACATTCGATGAAAAATAAACTTGGATTAAAACCTAAATAATTTCCATTCACATATCCTACATCTAAAATAATGGACCCTGGTGTTAATGATTCAATAAACTTGGCTACTTTTGGCCACTTAGTAGATCTTGTAGAGTTGAAGTGAGTTGTAATAACATCATACATGTTGTGAACATATTTCTTTTCAATATCTGCAATAGATTTGGTACTATCAAGATATTACTCCTTTTTGTTTGAGAATGTGATCTACTACATCTGAAGACTTCTTCCATTCACTTCCAGATTATAATTAGCAACATCCATTTGACGATGATTAGAAGAAACTGCCACTTTCTTTTAAAGAAAAAGATAAGGTCTACATCATATATATGTAGTTGAAACATGTCTTTCCCTTGGGGTTGTATGTGCCACAACAAGACCTTCCCTGTTATTCTTATATGAAATGGCATATAATGTACACGGTACTTAATTAGCTTCTTGGTTTCCTATAAGGAATTGGTTACCAATGATCACACTGTATAGAGAAAAAGAGTCTAACTAGAATTGTTGATAACATGGAACTTAATGACATCCTATCATAACCAACTTTAGAGCTCTATTTTAGTTTGGGTTCAAGTATGATATCCTAGTTTAGCATAAATCAGGAATTTGTTACACTTAGTTCAATAGAGGTAGAGTATATAGCAGCTAATACTACTAGTCATGATTCATCTATCTTAGCGAGTTGATGGAAAAGTTGACCAATCAAATAATGGAGCCTACTCTATTTACTATGATAATCAGAGTTCCACCAAACTGTTTGAGAATCCCTCATTTCATGATCGCTCCAAGCACATCGATATCCCATGTTAGATCATCACAAAAAGAATTTAGAAGGATGCAATGATCCTAGATTATGTTCCTTTATATGAGGATTGCAAGATTTTGGTGAAGCCCCTAGTTAAGGGAAAGTTTGAGATGCTTAGAGAGAGACAAGGCTTGGTGGATAACACCTTCCTTACAAAGAGGGAGTATTAGATTTTACCTTGATTACTCATAAAGATGGTTCTATACAGTGATAGTTCATTCAAGGAAAGGGCATAGTAAGATAGAGAGACGGTGCATCAATAGAGGAAGAGTGGAGGTGCACAATAGTTTTCTAGCAGCCAGTGAGGACACATGCATGCATTGACCTTTAGTTAATTCCAAAATGATTAATTTCCATATTAGAAGCTTTTGTTTCTAAATTTAATTTGACTTTGTGAGAATTAGTAATTTCCAGAATTAGATAGGGGAGATGTTGATCGCAAGGGAAGGGTGAGGGTGCATTACATGGTTACCTACTCTATGTTTTAACACAGGCTGGGTACTCCTACATAGATGCCTAAAATAAGTAAAGTCTCATTGTAAACCCTATGCCTGCTTCTATATACAAGTAGGTAAGGTCCCCTCTGTATGTGGTTATTATTCAAAGTACCAGCAAGGGTGTGTGCACAATTATACTTTTTTGAGTTAATTAAAATTTAAGACAAATGGTTTTTTAAGTGTTGCAAGTTCTTTTGTATTACTGGTAGTACTTTTTAGTTAACATATGTTTTTAGATCTAGTGGTAGAAGCAATTTTAATAGTTATGTTAGTACTAAAATATACTGATCAATTTTTTTTGCATCTTTGGCCTAGAACGATGCTACATAATTTGTATGCATACTACTATTCACTGGAAACCAAGTTCTTATTGTATTTGCGCCAATTTCTCTATCTTGTCATCATCCTTATTCTTTGTACCAAATTAATCTAAATCCCCAATAACCCCAAATTTTGATCCAGTGACATCCCACATAGGTTTTGGTGATCATTCTTTGGACTATCCAATTTATTTTTGTTTGAAACTACCCTTGTTATTTCAAATATAAGCCCAATATTATATATATATATATAATTAAACTATCTTAAAACCTTTTATAAAATTTTAAAAGAAGAATGATTATCCACTTTTTTTTTTGTTTGAAATTAATGTTGTTATTTCAAATACAAGCCCAATAATATATATATATATATATATATATGTATATTATTTTTATAAAGTTTTAATATATATATATATAAATTATTTTAAAACCTTTTATAAGGTTTAAAAAACATATTTTATGTTTTTTTTTTGTTTATATTAAAAAAGAGGTTTGTTTTTACTTTTAATCATAAAAAAAATCTTGGTTAACATCGTTGACATGTTATGAGACTTTTTAAATACAAAACATAAAGTGATCTCAGTAAAAGTCTCATAAAATAGTTTTTATGTTATGGGACTTTTTAATTACAAAGCATCAAGTGGTCTTGGGAAAAGTCTCATAAAGTGGTTTGGGTAAAAGTTTTATAAAGTGGTTTTTTTTAATGTTACGAGACCTTTTAATTACAAAACATAAAATGGTTTTGGTAAAAGTCTCATCAAGTGGTTTATGGTAAAAGTTTCATAAGTCTCAGTAAAAGTTTCATTTCCAAACTAGGGTGGTTAACATGAGACTTTTTGAATACAAAACATAAAGTGGTCTTGGTAAAAGTTTCATAAAGTGGCTTTTATGTTAAGGGACTCTTTAATTACAAAGCATAAAGTGGTTGTGGTAAAAGTCTCATAAAATGGTTTTGGTAAAAGGTCATATAAAGTAGTTTTTTCTTTTAATGTTATGAGACTTTTTAATTACAAATCATAAAGTAGATTTGGTAAGATTCTTATGAAGTAGTTTTTGGTAAAAGTCCCATTTCTAAACTAAGTTAAAAAACATAAAATGGTATTGGTAAAAGTCTCATAAAATGGTTTTTTTTTGGTAAAAAGTCTCATTTCCAAACTAAGTAATTTTTGGTAAAAGTCTTATTTCCATTTCCAAACTAGAGTAAAAAACGAACGTGCTTTTATCTCCGTTGAAGTCAAGTTTTGGTAAAGTCTCATTTCCAAAACTAGGGTTAAAAACGAATGTGCTTTTTTCTCCGTTGAATTCACTTTCGTCAAATTGGGACAATCAAAGACTAGAATCCACAATTGATTTACTTTGACCATTGAAATGTTAAACGCCAAGTACATCAAGAGGAAAAACCACGTGGAATGGGTTATGAAACCATTGTATGCGTTACGCGTATATATAAGGTGTTTCAGTTCATCAATATAACCAAATTGTATTAATTTCTTCTTAAGAATATGGGATATGGAGCCGGGACCGAATATAGAAAGGGAGTCTGGAGGCCAATGTGCTCGAGATCATCAAGGTGAAACCAATTGTTTGGTTCTGTGCTTTTGAGCTTTGATCATTGAACTCAACGTTGGTGCCACGATGGATCACAACATTCGTGCCACGATTGAACTCAAAATTTTGAGCTTTGATCATTTGAACTCAATATTGCATTCAGTGTGAGATTATTTCAAAAAATAATGTCGATGCTAAAAATTTATTAAGAAAGTTGAAGCATACAGAGTAGCAAGAGATAATTCTGAAACAATGTCAATACTATTCTACAGCATGTATTTTGAAATTTGGATCTATAATTAGAAAGATGAAAAAACTGGAGAAGCTGTTTTTTATTACATTATAATTAGAAAGATGAAGAAACTGGAGAAGCTTTTTTTTATTACATTGAAGTTTCGAGTATCTAGATTATTTTGATTTATCTCAAAAAAATTATTAAAATTTCAGGTGATTCCAGTCAAAGAATCATCATCTGATTGATTTCTATTCCAGATTTCCAGGGATTTGTTGGATACCCCATACAATGTCTCACTTATAAGAAAGTTTTTTCAGAGAAAAAAATATCAGCCTTTGTTATTCAAAAGAATCAAAAGACATCATTTACATAGCATCAATGTCTGAGCAAAATCAGCAATCAGTGCATCACAAAATAACAAATGTAATTATGCGAACAGCTGCATCCAGATGGAAAGAACTAAAGTCTGATCATAGCAGACTTTACTCATCATCCCTGTGATAACAGGTCAGAAAATGCTGAGAGAAATAGGAGGTGATCAACAATCAGATAATCCGGAGCAAGACTTGCTAGCTGAGAGGACTCAAACCAAGACAAACAATAATATGCAGACTATGCTGATGGTCAAAAAACTGAACGACCCNCAACAATCAGATAATCCGGAGCAAGACTTGCTAGCTGAGAGGACTCAAACCAAGACAAACAATAATATGCAGACTATGCTGATGGTCAAAAAACTGAACGCCCCAGCCACTAAAAAAGTACAAAATGGCCATCATTTATGACCATCCAGATTTTCAGAGAAGAAACCATGACCCATATCCAAATTCAAGGCCTGCTTTGAGAGTTATAAAAAAGAAGATATAATATTAATTAACCTATACTTTCCAAAGCATGCAAACATTGTCTCCTTTCATTTTTAGAATCCATAAGCCCTGAATACAATCACATGTTACTTAATTCTGAAAGATTATCAATATGAAAACTTCCATACCTTGGCTGCTTAGTGGAAATATAAATCTTTTCAAGATGTTGGTGACACTGAAGTTCTACCTCATCAGTAATGAGTACATCATTCCCAATTTCATGTCCAATAAATTGCTTAAGAACTGCCTGCAAGATTGCACAATAAACCCTTAGATTTTATTTAATGATAAAATAACATAAATTTGAATCTTTGAAGTTCAAGAATATATTTATATCTATTTTTTCCATTTGGATTTCAACAAGATTCAAAGGGATATCTCAAGCTTCCTCCCTTCCAAAATAATGTGGCTCACACTCTAATTGCAGAAGGTTAATAAAGCTGACAAGAATACATGAGGTCTCATGGATGCTCTACAAATTAGGCATAGCAATTAGAGATAAAATACAAATGAATTATAAACATAATAAGTTTGACAAATCACCTACATCCTAATTTTTTTAGTCTAAACGTTAGTGTAGAAGCCCAGTTATCTCCAACGCAAAATATGTGTTTCTGACTAGTTACAGGTAAACTAGAAATGAATTAGAAGAACAGTTTTGTCAACTTCATTTATAAGTTTGACAGACCCTTTCTAGCAGGCCTTTATATGGCATCTTTATGCTAATTTTGGTAGTCTAAGACAATGAAGTTGAAAAGGATTTGCAGCAGAAGCTTGAAGAAAGGCATGTATTGTTTTGACTAAATGGATACGCCTATGTTATGACAATAATTGTTACAACTCTTCCCACTTATGACTATGATAGTTACAACCAGATTATGTTCACGAAAATAATTCAATAACTTTGTATGAAATTTTGTCATATCTAATTGACTATGATATGCATGGTGTGGCCAAGTAATGTATAAAACTTTGGCAACATAGCATAAAAGAAAATAATTCGTATTTCTAGAGCTGCATAAGAGATTTTTAAAATTTAATCAAAGAGAAAAAAAGTGAACTAGAGATTTGTGCATATGAAGTCATTCTTTTGACGTTCAAGTTGGTCTTTTACATCTATTGGAATTAGGCTTGAAGGCTTTGATTTGCATTGAAAGGTTTCATTTGCATTGGATTCTTGAACTGATAAGAGTTTGTTCACCGAAATTAGTAAACCTATCAAACCACATGATATGGAAATAAATATAGAAATGGTGGTTCCAAACAAATTCAAAAAATTAATTATTATGCAAGCTGAATAGGTTTTAGGTTCCAAGGATAATTGTTGAATCTTTTATCTAATATGCAAATTTGATGGTCTTTTATCCCAAGGAAGAGTTTCCAAGCCATTCATATTGTCTTTTTTGAAAATGTCATGTTTATCTCCTAATTCAACAAACACTCATTGTGACTCTTGCGGTATTAGCTCATTTTCACATTTATGTTTTCTTTCTTGAAATCAATTTCTTTTTGGCTCTTGAAGTATCATCTTCATAGCTCATTTTCACATTTATGTTTTCTTTCTTAACATCAGTTTTCTTGTGGGCCATTTTTTTTTAGTGCTATCGACATGTCCCTGTGTTGTGTTCTTTCCACATTAATGCAACATTTCTATCTCCTCATATCCAATTCCTCAAGTGTGACAAAGATCTTCATAGGTTTTCCCAATTTAAAATTAATATAGGGAATTAATGATATGGAATGATCAATTATTATATATATAAACAAAATTTATTGTATATGGGTAAGAAAAAGTTTCTTATGATATTTGAGGGATATTGTAGTTATTAGCAGGATTGATTTTTTCTCTTTCACTACTTATTGCAATGTTTATTCAAGTCTCTGTGTAGCCTGATATTAACTTAGTGCTGACCAGATCTATATTAAGCATGATTTGTGACTGCTGGGTGTCATTATCCTTCTCCAAACATTGCTAAAGAAGTCCAAATATAAGGCTCAATGTGTTGACAATCTTTAGCTACAACACTGGGATGACTTAAGGTAATTTTCCATCCCATTTGAATTCCTAGAATGATTGACTTGTGGCTTTGAACATGCCCATATTTGGTGCTTAGCTTGACAACTATTGTTATATGGGTGGAAAGGTCCCAAAACTTGCTTAGAACCAACCACAATGATGCTCCACACAAAATTATGCCCAAGAATCACACCCAGTATTAAGGATTGGGGCTATCCTCTTCTTCACATTAATGTTATTTTAGATGGTATGTTGTCCAAGATGTAGGATAGTAAGCATGGGGGTATTGGTGCCTTGGAAAAAAAAAGGGTTATACAAGGTTGACAACTTTGAGAAAAGGATGAAGGCCTTTCATTTGTCCAACCGAGATGACAATTTCTAAAGTAGAGGAAACTTTCTTAGAAAAGAAAGTTGGTTAGTTTCTAAGTGGAAAAATAGAGATTATAAAGGAATCAACCAAAAAAACATGTGTGATCAACCTGGATGGTTAAGACTAGAAAGAAAATTAGGCTAACACCTTTGTCCAAGGAAGAGGAATAACAATCCCTAGGAATATTTGAACATAATTTCCAAGATTATCCTAATATCGTGTGATTGTTGGTTTAAGGTGATGGAAGGATTGGCATATATATGCCTATATTAAATTATTTAAGGAGGTATGGAAGTATTTCAATTGGCTCATAAAACTTATGGGACTTTGGATAGACTATTATGAGTGTTAAGGGTAGTAGTTATGCATACCATCAACCATCCTATTCTCATTAACAATATTCCTTAGCATAGCTCTCTTCCTAGGATATGGCAGTGGAGTAGATCTGCACTAGATAAAGGTTCCAAGTTTTAGGATCATTGGGTGGTAGTGATGACTATGGACATTGATGTGAATTCCCCTTATATAGAACAAGTACAATGTGTAATATTCATTTGTCCCTAAAAAAGATATAAAACCAAATGATGATTCCATGTGGACTTCAACATCCCTTCAAAATATGGATCTTCCATCAAGATAATCCCACAAGGAAGTTGAACCAAATAATTGATGACCACATGGAATACCGACCAATCAAATATTCACAATAGTCTCAAGGGATTCATCAAGGAAGCACTCCCAACAAGTCATGTCTACATAGGAGCTTCAAAGGGGTTTCTCCAACAAAATATCCATATGTCAATCAATTAGGCCTCAAGTTACCTCCAATAAGAAAAAATACTTTTTGAAGTGGAAAAGGTACCAATACAATCCCTTACAAGAGGGGACATATCAAGTAACATGGCTCCCAAGGGATATAATTCAAAGAATATTTTTGAAAGGAAGAGGTATAAATAAACACCTTTTTAGCCTCTCCAAGGAAATGCTCCTTAAGACCGAGTCGACAAATCAAAACATTTTTTTGTATGATATGAACGACCCCTTCCACATGAATGCCAACAAGGAAGGAACCTACTTTAACTATGGAAAATCAAACCTAAAGCTTCCAGGAGCCGACGACTTCACTCAAGCCTTGCGCACAAGATACTAGATGGCCTTTCAAGGGGACAACACTTATATCAACTATCATAAACACCCACGTACCTCTCTTAGAAGGTGGGAATCCCAGAGATAATGCGCTCAAGTCAATGAATATGGGTCTCCAAATCCAATGACCTACTCAAGGGAGACTAATTTCTACTGCAAGGTGGATTCTATATCATACAATTTAATCATCAACTCCTTTTTTTCTAGAAGACATAGTCCAGTTCACACTAGAAGGGATACAAGTAACCTCACAATCCTCTAAGGCCAAATCAACCTCATGAAAATAGGATTTAAAAATGATGACATGCAACAAAATTCTCAAAGGTCCCTTCCAAATGGAACATCTTAGTAGTATAGCAGTAGATAATGGTTCCAAAGTGGGATGGCCTACTCCAAGTGACAAAGGGAACCCACCTTGAAAGTTAAAATGAGCTGTACTTGGAAGGGAAAATGAACTTGGATCTTTTGTACCTTTTTATCTATGATCTGTATTGCATTACAAAATCTAAGGAATTCAAAATTTTAAATTGGAGTCTCTATTCAAGACTAGAAAATTACACCAATTGATAGCAAGATACATATATTTCTTTAATTGATAAGGATACCATAAAGTGAGTACTCAAAGAGATTTATTCTCTATTTCTATGAGATATGGTCAAATTTTCCCCTCCAATTACTATCTTGAGAGCACTCAATGGAAAAACCTTTAAAACTCATGGGGCCATACCCAAAGTTCCTATTGAACTTGTAGGAAATACTATCATCGTTTACATGAATTTTTTATTCCCTGATCAATTATAAATTATAATGTTCTTCTCAAGTGGAACTAGATGTATTCTAAGAAATTAGTCATGTCTTTGGTGTTTTGAATCCCTGGGGAACCTGATCTAATCAAACATACTACACTTACTTCTCACACAACAAGGGTTGAATATTTACAAGTTCAAGGATTTGTAAGACCTTTTAACCAAACTTTAACTATACCTTGCGATCCAGTAGTAGTAGAGGTATCTTATTTTGGTGAACCCATGTTATGTTCCTATAGGATCACATCTTGTTTAATTATAAATAATACAGGAGAAGGATCGAGAGATATTTTTACTCTTACATCATCTATCATGTCTAGAGAGTTCTCTCCTCCTCATGTTAGTGTATAGATACCTATTCCAATACATTCAACTGTTTCCATGGTGGTATCTTTTAAATTTAGTTCAACATACTCAGGGTCACCTAGTACTCAAGTTGCTAGAACTTCTATACCCTTTGGATATACTACCACTTCATCTCGTGTACCTGTCACTGGAATCAAGAGTGTTTATTTTACATCATATCCTCTTTTTCATAATTTATAGATTGGTCCTAATAGTTCGGATCCATTTGTTTAAGGATTCCCTTGGTTTGGGGAACATATTCCTCCTTCCGCTCCTTTTGTAGACTCCATGCCTGCTCACTCTACAATACCTTTTACAAGTCATAATCCCTTCATAGGTTTTGGTTTTAATTTGAGTAATGTTCAAACATTAACTATATTTGTAAGTACTGCTCCTTTTTCACTTTTTGGTGGATGAGGTAGCACTGTTGTTCCTTCATTTGTTGTTTCAGTTCGAGGGATCCATTCTCAAATTCAATGGAGTGGGTTTGAAGTGGTAAATCCTCTTGCTNTTTCATGATTCTTTCACTTTGCAATCAACGACTGGGGGAAACACCAACCAACCTTATGGAAACATTACTTCAAGGAACCTCCCCCCCCCCCTCAAGCTCCCCAAACACATGTTTCCTCAGCTCACCCTCTTTTACCATTTTTGGAAACTTTGATTTTGCTAAACCTTTCAAAACTAATGAATGATTCAGTTCATCATGATCTGACTTGGCCTCCCATACCACCCAAATTTCCCTTTGATATACCACATTTTAAAAGAAAGTTCGGTGGCGATCCTGGGGACTATGCCACCACTTTCCATTTATGGTGCTCCTCCAATTTGTTGAATGATGACATTGTATGGCTGATATTATTTCAAAGAACCTTAACTAGTATGGAATCTAAATGGTACATTGAGTTTCCGTCTTCTACTTACCATAATTTCTATTATTTAGTGTCTGTCTTCCTCAACAATTTCCAACTTCTTGTTCGGTATGATGTATGTATGGAACTTCTATCTATCTTTAGGAAAAATAATTCCACACATATTTCTGAACATATTCAAGAGTGATGAAGAAGAAAATGAATGATCAAGGATAATATACCTCCATAGTTTTTATTAGAGTGGTTTCTGAAATCACTTCTACAATACATCTCCAAGGATGTTTCTACTTTAGGGGTCATTATGGAGGAAGAATCCATTCTTATATCCCAACAACTATGTTTGATTTAAGCACAATATGGGATCTTATACGAAATTAGTCCTAATGCACTGCGATCAAACATTGATCTTGCAAAACCTAAACCTAGACCGCATGTTGATGGCATCATTCGTTCAGTTGATATATCTACTATAGAAGCATTGCATAAGTAGGTTTTAGAGTTATCTGTTAAGCATTCCGCAGCAGAGGAAACTATGGTTTCCACTCCCTCTTCTCAAATATCTAGTATACACAATGTACAATCCAATAAAAAGGGTACTTAATGACCTAGTGGTAAAGATAACAAAAGCAAGAAGGGGGAGGGTATTCCTAAATCTAATGATAATGTTGAGTGGGGAAAGAAAGAACGAAAAATGTGAAGTTTCCTTGCAATATTTGTATCAAAGATCACTTAACCTATCAATTCCCTTAAATGAAACAAGATTTGAAGCTATTACAACAACAACCTTCCATGTTGAAGGATCCTTTTCATAAAGGACAAAACATGGATTCTGACTGTTCTAGTACTACCAGGGAACTCAAAGTGCCATATCATACGATCAATCGTACATTAATATGGTTCACTCAGACACATTAGTTCAAACTAGAGCCAAGAATTATAGCTCAAAATTGACACAAAAAGATAAATAGGTTCCTAAAACGTTGACTCCTCTTCATATCGTGAAGCTAACACAGTCGATGCCAAAGATACCAAAAGGTGTCTACAGGTAGGCTTCACATAATGCTAATGCGAGGGCTATGTCTACTTTAGAGGTTTTGCAAAGTTGTCCTTCGCAACGAAATGCACTCTTGGAAGCTACAGGAAGTCTCGATTCCACTAATCCGTTGGCGAAATTCGACATGTCTAATGGAAGACTCCATTTTTGATATCACGTTTCCTTTCACATCAAAGTAGTTCATGGTGATAAGACTATTGGAAAAATGGTTGGATTTGAAGGAACATCTATGTGCATAATGGCTATTTCTTGTTGGCGAGCCTTAGGATCTTTGAGTTAGTTCCATCTGCGACTCAACTTACTCCTTTCTATGGAAGATATTTTTATCTTGATGGGATTTTACCATATTTTGATATCTAGCTAGTAGGAAAAGTGGTTTTAGTAGAAGTTGAGGTAGTGGACGCTCATCTTGATTATAATTTGTTATTAGGAAGGAGCTGAAATTATGCAATGCAAGCCATTCCATCACCCATTTTTTGGGTTTTAATGTTTCCTCATGAAGGAAGGGTTGTCAGAATTGATAAATTGTCTTACACCCGAAAAAGTATTACGTCCTCTTCAAAATCAAACATTCCTATGATTCATCAAGCACTCATAGCTAGTGAAATATTGGGAGTAGGAATGTATTCATCTCTTATGGGAATGTTTGATTATCCCGCTCCTATTAACTATAATGGTTCAAATAGAATGGAAATATCACTTATGAAATTGAGTGTAGTTGGACCAATCAACATGTATATTCCTTGTGCTCAATTTCTACTAAGAAGAAGCCTCTGCACTTATGCGTAGCTTCTTGGTATTTGTTCTTGACAGTTGACTAGGTGATGAATTCAATGGAGACATTAGATCCTGCTTTCCACCCTATTGGCCCAACTAAATTTTTGGACATGTGTTCTATTTGGGATGATATGATTTCTTCATATGAAGTTTTACTAGAGTCTATGATACGACCTAACATTCATTTAATGTTGACCAATTTATAGTTAAATACATCCCTGACTTTCCTGCTGAGTCTGATCTTACTAATGATGGATCCTTAAACATTGTACTTTTGATTATTTGGAATCTCCCATAGAGAAAAAATTCGGTGTTCCTATTGATTTTGATTATCTTTGTAGAATTTTTTACTCCTACTATGTTGAGTCTGTTCCTACAGACTCCATCACCTCTTTCAACTTTCAAATTAGAGGAAATTTCAACTCAAAATGGGCCTTTGAACCATAATTCAAATTCCATGTCATCATGTGTTAGCCGATGAAATTGATTTAAATTTGAAATACTGTATAGGTATTAAACAATTTTTAATATAAATTTGGGGATACGTATCATAAAAAAACTACTTTTTTTGTTTGTATTTTCGACATATCTCCTTGTGTTTTTACTCAAATTTCGATCGGGAGAGCTCCCTGGATGCGAAATTAAATTCTGCATCCAACGAGTACCCACTTGAAATACTTTTGAGTGACCCCACTACCCCACAAACAAGAAATACCTGAAAAAATGTGATGATGACATCATCATCACGTTTTTTTAGATATTTCTTGCTACACCTAACATTCCTTTAATGTTGACCCAATTATAGTTAAATCCATCCCCGACTTTCCTGTTGAGTCTGATCTTACTAATGATCGATCCTTAAAGATTGTACTTTTGATTCTTTGGACTCTCCCATAGAGAAACAAGTCAGTGCTCCTATTGATTTTGATTATCTTTGTAGAATTTTTTACTCCTACTATGTTGAGTCTGTTCCTACAGATTCTATCACCTCTTTCAACTTTCAAATTAGAGGAAATTTCAACTCAAAATGGGCCTTTTAACCATAATTCAAATTCCATGTCATCATGTGTTAACCAATGAAATTTCTTTAAATTTGAAATACCGTATAGGTCTTAAACAATTTTTAATATAAATTTGGGGATAGGTATCATAAAAAAAACTACTTTTTTTGTTCGTATTTTCGACATATCTCCCTGTGTTTTTACTCAAATTTTGATCAGAAGAGCTCCCTGGATGCGAAATTAAATTCCACATCCAATGAGTACCCAGTAAACATACTTTTGATGGACCTTTGTACCCCAAAAACAAGAAATACCTGAAAAATGTGATGATGATGTCATCATCACATTTTTCAGGTATTTCTTGTTTTTGGGGAAGCGGGGTCAATAAAAAGTATGCTGAGTGGGTACTCGTTAGATGTGGAATTTAATTCCACATCCAATGAGCTCTCCTGATCGAAATTTGGTTAAAATCACAGGGAGATATGTCGAAAATACAAACAAAAATGTAGTTTTTTATTTCCTTCCTCCAAAATTAATACATATTATTTTAACTATTATTTTATTATTTTTCTTAGGAGGTCCATTTTGAGTTGAAATTTCCTCTAATGGGTCTTTATCTTAAGTTTAATCTTGTCAATTGTAAATCCTCAGGATTTGGAGCAATAGAGTCTTGATCAATTAGCTCTGCCTTTATTATGCCTATTGTCGAAGATAGTGAAGTTGAGACTATCTATACCAAAATCACTTGTATCATATATTTTCTTTTGAGTTTGATCTTGGTACTATTTTTTCTTGGAGACAAGATTTTAAGTTGGATTAGTGGTTACATACTGTCCTTTTTAACATATTATTTGATCCCTTCAGGCATATCCAGAAACTTGCATATAAGTGTAGGCCTCCCCTCTGTTACCATGCATTCCATCTTTGTTCCGTCTGAATTCTCCATAGGGTCAAAACTATTGGATATTGGTTTTTTATCCATATATTTATGCATCTAGCACCAGTCAAGTAGTAGAGCCTACCTAAAAAGGGTCAACATAGTCAGTACCATTACGACATTTTGGCACCCATGCTGAATTTTTCTCATAGGATTGGGAGCATTTGTATATTTTCAATGACTTTGAGAATAAGCCACACGCCTTTCTTTCTCGGCTATTTTCTATCCATACCCTACAAGACTCTTGATCTTTTGTTTAAGTTGTAATTGCATTTACATAAATCCTACTTGCATTCATGAGCCCGATGTCATCTTTCATGATTTTAGCTCATTATATAATCCCTCATCTATGACGTCATCATTGCTCAGCCATGTATTATTTTTCCATTGCAACTTTACACCCTTTACCTAGACAAGACTCCCCCCTAGTGTCCTTATCTTTCTTATGTTCCTTGCACTATGCATAGGTTTGTTCCTTGTGCTTGGAACTAGTTCTACATTCCCCTGAAACTTGATTCCTCCCATTATGATAATTCTTCAAGCTCTCCTTCGAGCTTGTTAAAAATAGAAGGAGGCCATGAGTTGAATTTTACGAGATCGTTAAATCTTTACGTGAAAGGTATATGGATTCGTGTTTAAGATCTTGTTAGACTCCTTAAAATTGGAAAATATTGTTGAGTCAAGTTGTCACACTTCAAAATAATTAAAGAACTTGAAGGAACATCTACATAGGTATAATTTTAACCCTTTTCTGTACCATGTGGATTAATTATGAAAAATGAATACTCTAGTTCACTGTGACTAGAAGAGTTCTCCTTGGTTTTGGTTTATCTTTTTTTCGGCTTGGGGGACTAAATCTATGAAAAAGGAACCTTTTTGAGATAACTTTTTATTTTTCATGTTTTGGTGTAAACAAGAAAAAGTTTATGAGTGTTGTTTATGATGTTCTCATGCTTGTTAAACCCTTATTAAAATAGTCTCAAGTTTACTATTTGTTGCTCCATACTCATAATGCAAAAGCAAAATATTTTTGTATTTTTTGAAATAAATGAGATATAAAAAGCAATAACAGACCCTACAACTCTAATACCCTGCAACCACTCACAAACAACAGCAAAGAAAGGCACCAAGATAAAAGATACCTAATGCACTAAAGCAAAAACAAAAAAGGAAGAAATAAATGACAAGAACAAAATCTAATTAAAAATAAACCAAAAGGGGTCTTTGGTCAGAAACAAAGGATGTATATAGACACCAATAACACCAAGGAAGAATCATCAATCATCAAAACTCACCTAGCAACACTCAATCTCCCAAATAAATCTCAAAACAAAATCATACGCGACTGTATGTAGTAAACCAACATACATACACGAGAATTCAAGAGAAAACCATGTGTATACACAATTGTGCATAAAATACTCGCGTACAAGAAGAAAAAGAGGGCCATATGATAAGCCAAGATCAAATTACTCCTACAGGACACTATTGGGAAAACATACCTCCAGAACCAACATAGAAATAGAGAAATTCAAGCAGATTGTATACCCAATCCCCAACGAAAAAAAACTAGGAACCTCCCCAGTGGAATCACCAATTTTGTTACAGAGAGAAACTTCCTATGGCTTGGGGGTACCAAAACAGACAGTATGACACCAGAAATCAATCTTTCCCAATATGAAAGAGCAATAAGTAAATATAACACTAAGGGATATAGAATCGTACCTTATTGCGGACAGTTGAAGTATATCACCATTGAGCTTTTCCAATGAAAATGCAATTATAATTTTCTCTCAACAACATCAAACAAAGCAAGCATGATATTTATAAATGTTTTATAGATACTCTAACATATATAATCACTCATGTATAAGCAAGTAAATACATCCATGGATTCAATATTAATATTCAAATGCACATGAATTGGACAGGAAAATATATTTCTATTAATAAATCAGAGATACAATAGTGACAAACTTTGGTGACACTTCTACGAAATGGAGAAACCGAGTCCTCCACCACTCCAATCCTCCATCTCTTGATAGAAAGCTGACAAATAAAAGTCAAGTTTGGGAAGACCATTATGTGCTCGAAGGGACAAAGGGATGAAGACTCAAGCATAAGAAAAATTGAGGCAACAATGGACTATACTTTCCTTACTCTTCAATTTCTCCTCCTTTGTATCCAAGATGCTCAATATATAGTGCTCCAAAGAGGTAATGGAGGGCGAAGAGATAAGATATTTAGACTCATATGAGGAAAACTCCAAAAACATTTGTATTTTTGCACACATTCCGATGTACGTGGGATTGAGGTCAAAATGTGCGTATACACATGAGTATTGCTTTAAAAGTCACGTATAGGTATAAAAATTTTGGGGATGATCTTGGAACATCAAAGTATAATATAAGTCTATAGGTTCCATACAGTTTGCAGAGGGACAAGGAAGGCCATAAATGTGTGATCAACCAGGTGTGGTAAAATCAGCTATAACAATAATTGTATGTGTATGACTTATTTCTAATAGGAAATGAGAAACAGATTGTAGAATTCAAGAAGAAGCTCGCTGAAGAATTCGAGATGAAAGATCTTGGATTGATGCACTATTCTATAGGCCTAGAAGTATGGAAAAGCCCAGAAGGAATCTTTCTCAACCAAGGAAAGTCTGTTGTGGAAATATTAAAAAGATTTGATATGTTGGATTGTAAAGCCATGGCCACACCCATGGACACCAAATTGAAGTTGTTATCTGAAGAATCATCATAGTTAGTAGATGTGGCTTAGTACAGAAAGATTATTGGGACATTGATGTATCTGATGAATAACATGCCAAACATATGCTTTTCTATGAACACCCTGAGTCAGTATCTAGTTAGACCTAGACGTGTTCACCTAATAGCTATAAAGCATGTGATGAGGTACTCGAAAGGTATGATAGACTTTGGTATATACTATGATAGAGATCATGACTATAGATTGTATGGTTATACACATGAATATTGGGTAGTGTTGCCGCCTTTTCACACACCTGGGTCACGTGGAAGAAATATTCAAGCCACTCGGTGTGTCCTTGGGGGAAAGTCTCGAGTCAAGGCTATCACCTTGTTCTTGACTCCTCCGTTTAGGCTCAACTCCTAACAAAGCTAAGGGGGGTAGACCCTATTAAGTTACTAAGGATGATTTCTTAGTGTGGTGATGTTAAACTGAATCAGTTATTTAGGAGTTTCAATATTTTAACTATAAACAATTAAAGATGACAAGATACGAAGATAAACACACGAAAGCACAAAGCTGATACACAATATATATATATATATATATAAAGAAAAAATGACCAGTGCCTTAGAATGGAGTCAAATCAAAATGATCAATGTGCTTGCATGTGCTTGGAGTGAATGTTTTGTGATTGCATCCTGGTATGTTTTAAGTTAAAATTGAAGTATGAATTGATTAAATTAGGCTAAGGGGGGACTCCAGATATACCCGAGAGTACTTGGAGTATGTCCAAAACAAAACCTTCACGGATACCCACAAGGAATATGTGGGCTGAAATGGAGTCTCTGGGGCTGTTGTTCGTAATGCACCCGTTAGGGTGTGACAGAGATCGGCGCCCCGAGGTCGCTTTTCAGAAGTTCCCGCTTCCTTTGGGTCTTTTACCACCGTAAAGGTTTGATCGAGGTGTTGGATTTTCACCTGATGGTTTGTCAATTGGGGAGGGTGAATCCTAATTATGCTAGTCACCCAAGTGATTTTGATACATCTTGACTGATTGGACGAACCGCAGCCAAGTGCAGAGCATACACACTAGAGTCTTGTCGATTTTAGTAAGTTTTAAAATGGATGTTCTTGTTTAAAAGAAAAAGCCTCCAAGAACCTATTTTGATCCAAGTGGATCTCAATCGGGGAATCGAGGAGGGGTTAATTTTAAATTGTTGATAAACAAAAGATGAAAAATAAAACAACTACACAAATCTGGTTTTCTGATTAATCCTACCACGAATCTCTTTCCCCTTGCGGGTCACTCGGGAAATTGTGGGGTAAGTATTATGATTACTTTGAAATGTAAGATATGGAGTACGGAATTAACAACAAGATAAAGTATACTACCCTGCAAATCAGATCAATTCTAGTGAAAAATAAATAAGCAAAAACTGACGAAAATGGCACCGACGCGAATCCCCCCAAGGGGGGTGGGGAATGGGCTCGAAAGAGCCTATTCAAAGAATGATTTTACTACAGAGGTTACAATATCAAAGCACTGATAAATCAGAAGTTTCTTGGTCCTTATACAGACTGAAACCAAGATCTTACAGTTATACAAAAATTTTACAAATTTTGTGACAAAAAGAGAGACCCCTGGGGGGATTTGAGCGCTCCAAAAGCCACTTTGGACAGCAGCTTCCTTTCTTCTCTATCATACCTGATAAATGATAGTGAGTGTGTTAGAATAACAAATTCCCAAAATCACTTTAAGAGTACCTTTGGGTCAGCCTACTTTATCTCAAAAAATAATGAAATTAAACTAGCTAAACCAACGAAAAAGGAACCAAGGAAAGCAAGCTTTCCTTGGGATATTTGCTTGCTGTTTGTACAGCCAATTAAAATGCACTGATATTGCATAATATTGAATTTTATCATTCACAAAATGAAACTACCTTAACAGCAAGCTATGAATTTTCACTAAATTGCTTGCGAAAATAAGGTACTTTTAGCTAGATCTCTTGAAATTGAACTTTATGTGCAAAATGAAACTAAGATCTAGAAATTGGAAGGGATATTGCTAATTAGATATATGTGTGTTTTTATTGATGAGATAGATCAGATTAATAAGAAGCCTTTAAAGTAACCAGTTTGAGGAAAGTTTGATAATTTTTAAAGGAGAGAAAGGGAAAGAAAGGTGCTTGTTGTTGAAGCAGATCTACAGAGAGAACTTGGTAGAGAAGCACCGAGGGGCACAATATTAGCAATATATACTGGAAATCAATGGAATCAAACCTGAACCATAGATCTTCTAGCCACGGCACACCTGTAAGCTACAACACAACTCCTGCAGATAGAACTATCAGATCTGAAGATACATATGAGAAAGGGATGATACAGTATGCAAATAACCTTATTTAACATACAGGTATTAACTCATTCAAACATATGCAGCAAATAGAAATTAAGTAAGATTACTTACAATGATCTATCCTTATGATTTCAGAAACCATTCAGGTAGACAATAATTAAGTGCAAAAAATTGGAAAAATAGCAGTTTCACCTCTAATGCAGCAAGACAATGACAATCCATACATGAAAGGTACTCCACAATTGAGCCTCCAAAGCTTCTCTTTATTTCAAAAAATGAAAATCAGTACATAGTTACAATGGCAAGCCCTTCAGTCCAGCTCTAACTAGCTTGGAAGAGGGAGCCTCAAGCAGGATTTATACAATTTGCAGGCCATCCAGCCCAGGGGGGCACAATTCCTCATGGAATCAAGTGAAATCAACTGATGGAGAGTTCATCAATGCAGAACTGAGGCTGAACTGAGCCTACTTGTCAACCGGGGGGCTGATCTGGCTGACACATCAACCCATACACTGCCACATCAGCCCACAGAGCATCCAGGAGAGTCCACACATGTGGAGGAGAGAGAGAGAGGGTGCAATTCCCCATGAAGACCAATGTATATCAGCTTTGGATCTGATTTGATCCCCTCCTTCAGTCAAGGATTTGTCAGATCCAGTCAATCTGCTCCAGATCTGATTGATTTCAGTCAAATCGGTTGAGAATCCATTGATTTATTGATTTTGGATTTGCTCCATTATTCATCAATTTATTAATTAAAATAATCAATAATTGATTTTTGGGGATTTTTGACCTAATTGATGGAAGATCACACAAAACTTAGGAAATAGTGGGTCCATGGGTTTACATGGTGCTCTTAGCTTGAAAATGAGCACCTACATGACTAAAACTGATTATTTGGCCCACTTTTATTACAGACTCAATTTTTCCAATTAAACTATTAAAAAATAGCCTAAGTTTTGGAAAAATTAAAATTTAATAAAAAACACTGAAAAAACTAAAAATTGAAAAATTGAAAAACACCTAGGGGGACTTAGACATGTTCATATGACTCAAAAATGATGTCTAGCATGCTTACGTATTGACACATAGACTCTAATAACCTCGATAGGCTTAAATGCCAAGCCGACCACCCCAACTTTGGAGGCATGGAGTGAAAAACTCAGAAATTATTAGTCGTTTATTCAACAACCAATAATAACCAAGGGAAAAAACACCATGGGCTGATCGGATTGACAAATGAAGTCTAAGAGACCGAGTCTTTTACAGACACTATCATGCTAGAACATTTATTACAATTCCCCCATGGGGTATGAACATGTGATATGATACAACAAACACTTCCCAGAAGTACTTCCAAAGGTCTCTTTGAAGTCCGAACAAGTCAACCCTGTCCGGTTCACCGGACTCACTTGATAAAAAAAACCACCAAGTACAACTTAGGTGGTAACAGGTAGGAAGTGCCTTAGACAGGAAGAGCACCTTAGGTGGATATTATTGTCTGGGATCCGCCATGATCTCATAGTTTAGTAGGAAGCAGTCCGGTGTTTCTCTCATAATAGCTAAAGCATAGTATATAGCATCTTATTCTTCTAGTTGTGAATCCATATGGATGCAGAAGTTGATATCATGAATATTTGACCTGGTGTTGGATACCATAGTAATTCTATGTGACAACCAAAGTTGTATAAAGATGACAGAGAACCCAGTGTTCCATGACAAATCAAAGCACATAGAAATACAATATTTTTACATACGAGACATGGTATAGAAGGGAGCTATAAAGCTCCATTATGTGAGTACTGATGACTATATTGACGATGTGGAACCTCCTCATAAGGGGGAACAATTTGATGATGTGGACCCTCCTCAAAAGAGGGAGTAGGTTGATGATTTGGACCTTCCTTAGAAGGGGGAAGTAGGTTGATGATGTGCACCCTCCTTGAAAGGGGAAGTAGATTGATGATGTGGACCCTCCTCGAAAGGGGGGAGTAGGTTGATGATGTGGACCCTACTCGAAAGGGGGGAGCAGGTTGATGATGTGGACCCTCCTTGAAAGGGGGATCATGTTGATGATTTGGACCCTCCTCAGAAGGGGGGGGAAAGTTGATGATATGGACCCTCCTCTAAAGGGGGAGTAGGTTGATGATGTTGACCCTCCTAGAAAGGGAGAGTAAGATGATGATGTTGAGTGGGATTGTATCATCCCTAGACATTAGTCCTAAAGTGACATGTAGACTTTTGTCTCTGTGAAGTGAGAGGATTGAATTTTCCTTGGACTTATGTCCTAAAGTAATAGGGATTTATCATCCTGTAATTGGATCCATGGATTTTTTTCTTCATGAGGTGTGAGGATTGCATCGACCTTGGACTTATGTCCTAAAGTGATATGGATTTGTCAACCGATAATTGGATTCGTGGACTTTTTTATTTGTGAGGTATGAGGATTGCATCGTCCTTGGACTTATGTACTAAAGTGATAGGGATTGATCACCTGTAATTGGATCCATGGAATTTTGTCTTTGTGAGGTGTGAGGATTGCATCATCCTTGGAATTATGTCCTAAAGTGATAGGGATTGATAATCTTGTAATTGGATCCACATACTTTTGTCTTTGTGAGGCATGAGGATTGCATCGTCCTTGGACTTATGTCCTAAAGTGATAGGGATTGATCATCCAGTAATTAGATACATGGACTTTTGTCTTCATGAGGCATGAGGATTGCATCGTCCTTGGAATTATGTCCTAAAGAGATAGGGGTTGATCATCCTATAATTAGATCATGTGTGCTGCAGGTTATGTTGTTGTTGATGATGATGTTGTTGATCAAAAGATAAAGTATGGTTGTAGATGATGATGTTGTTGATCTAAATATCAAGTATGGCTGCAGATGATGATGTTGATTGAGAGATCAAGTACTAATGCAAAGGATCAAGTAAGCGAGTGTTACAAAGGATCAAGAAATCGAGTGCTGCAGAAGATGAAGATCAAAGACTAAGAGTCAGTGCTGATGACCCAATAAGTTTGTTGGGGCCAACTTGTTAGGGAGAAATTCAAGTGGAAGAAAGAGTATAAATAGAGGACGTATGTTCCTCATTTGAAACACACACACACACTTGTGTATAGAACATATGAGAGAGAAAGAGACATACCAACAAGGAGAAGGAGCACCTTATTGCTAGAAATTCTCACAAACTACGAACATGATCTGTTTCCCTAACTCTGAATGGTTCAGGTCTAGAACAAAATAGAAACACAAAATGTTAAAATTCCCCTAGATCTAGTTAATTACATAAATATAATGCATCAATACTTCTCTTAAAATATGTCCTCTCTATTATTGAATCTTTCTCCTCTGTTATTGTAGAAGAACTTGTAAAATATTGAAGACAACAAGAGAAAGATTATAACATACAAGATAATGAACTAGATCTATGCTTATGACCAAGGAATAAAACAATATATACAAATGATACAGTAAATATGGGAAAGAAAATACATTTTTTATTAAAAGTGATTGGAGAGACTACAACCTTTATGCCTCGATGTTGAAAGTTCCTTCCAATGGCTCCTTGCCTCTAACTTCACCTTGCCTCCAATAACTCAAGAATTATTTTTACAGAGAAGGGAATACCTATCTCATAACATGATGGTGACAAGATTTAGGTGTAACATAATTCTCCCCAGAGTATGATGGCTAGAAGGAAACGATAGGAATAATACTTTGATAGAAGAAGGTATAGTTTCGAGGAAAAGGTCCAATGGTCAGAACTTCTAAAGCATCAAATTTTTTTTGCAACACCCTTTACATTTTGATACATGTACCAAATGACTCACAACATGGCTGCTGACCAATAGAATGTAGATCCATGTGAGATAAAAAAAATCATGGCTACTAAAATACAACATATATCCATGCGAAGAAGACTCAAATTCAGACATAGATACCCTACATACAATGTAGATCTATTCCATACAAACACAAATCTAAGCACAACCATGAACATACAAATGTGGATCCATGCCAGGACTTGTACAAAATACTCCATCGCAACTTAGGGAAAGCAATGAGCGCTTAACAAGTACCCAAGATCTTAGTATCGTCTTCCACAAAGTACAATTCTATCCATGTGATTACAATGTTTTGATGTCAAACATGGTATAAACCACTTGATTACCGTTCAATGATGAGAAACATTAACAAGTGCGAGGGAAATGGCCATTAATGTTAATGATTCCCAAGGTACCCTAATACAATCACTCGAGTGTAAATAGATGATCTGATGTCGAACAATCGGTTGAATATTTCAATCAAAGTTCAATGATGTGAACCTATGTCGAAAGCGAGAGAATCCGTAATTAAGGCATACAAACCTCAAGGTACTAATTTGTTTCTAAGATTAATTCCTGGATGATGATCTAAATTCGACAGGAATAGTCTCGTCGAAGGAGGGCTATGATGAATCCCGCATTGATGACACGAAACTCGAAACAAAGTTCTAGAATTTGAGTATGATGTAACCATAGGAATGACTCAAAAGTAACTGATACAAAAATTTATTTTTATTGTAGGTGTAAAATCTCAAGACAATTTCCCTTTTGAACATAAGGTGGCATGACTGAAGACTTGGCAGCATTGACTTGACAAGGTAGAACACAATGCGACAATGGCCAATGCCTTATTTGAAAGAATCGAAGGAGTGACATGATTGATGAATGTGGAGCGACTTGGAGATCAGCTGAATACCCAATTGACTGAATGAAATGCATGCAAGTGCCATGTTCAAAGGTGACTAACAACTGCCATTATTGCTAAATGTTTTCCCTTTCCCTTAATTTCCCCATCATGATTGATGAGTGTCTCTTTTTCATTTTTACGAGTTCAAAGAGGGTAAAAAACACTCATTGTAGCTTATCATGGGATAAGTCCATTATCATATGGTTCACTAACCTGAGAAAGGAGGGGTTCATTCCCAAAAAAGGGTCTTTCAGTGTTTATTTTAACAAGTCTATTAAAAGTCAACTCGGTGTCGTTCATGTTTAGAGAGTATGAACGAAAGTGGAAGAATAATCCAAAGGGTCCTTTTTGTATGATTTAGTCTCTAGGGTCTGAAAAAGTATAAAATAATACCTTAGAGAACTCTTCCAGTCATGATTGAATGGAGTGTACCTTTTTCCTAAGTAGTGCCCCCTGGTGTGAAAAAGGGGTAAACTATCACTAGAAAGATGACTCTTCAAGTCCTTTTACGAGTGTGAAGAAGACAACTTCACTGAACAATCTTTTCACATTTTAAGAGTCTGAAAAGAGCTTAAAGAATAATCCATCAACCTTTTTCATGTTTGAATCCAGAGCATGAAAAATAAATAAACTAAGCTCAAACCACTTTTCATGTTTTAACGAGAGCACGGAAAATGAAAAGTAAGCTCAACAATTTGATTGTTTTTAAAGAGCTCAAAGATCAATTGAAAGAATGCTCTGGGTATCTTATTTATTTTTCAATGAGATTGACATAGAATATGATTATGCTCAGAAGGTTGTTTCATGGTTTAATGAGCTCGAAACTAAGAAAATATGCTCAAAGGGTCATTTCATGGTTTAACGAGCTCGAAACTAAAAGAAAGTATGCTCAAAATGACTTCCAATGATGGGTATTTTCCCAACATGATGCCCAGTGGTTGGTACTTTCCCCCAGTATAAATATCAAGTAACCTAACACCAATATAATGTGGTAAAGGTGGATACATGCCCCCTAATATTCGTTTCGTCTGCTTTTACAAGTAGATGAAATGAAAGTTCAAAATATCAAGTCTTGACACAATGGAAGAATTCGTTTTATTTTTTAACGAGCTTGACACGAAAAAGGAAACTGTGCTCAAGGTTAGTTTTATTTTTTTTAACGAGCTTGAAAGAAAAAAGAAAAATTACTCAAGGTGGCCTGTTTCAGTTTTACACAAGGCTTGAAACAAAAAATAACTATGCTTGTGGGGACCTGTTTCATTTTTACACAAGCTTGAAATAGAGAATAAATGTGCTTGAGGACATCCATTTTATTTTTTAACGAGCTTGACATAGAATGGGAACTTTGCTCACAGATATATGTTTCATTTTTTAACGAGCTTGACATAGAATGGGAACTATGCTCATAGACATCTATTTCATTTTTTAACGAGCTTGACATAGAAAAAGAACTAGGCTCACAAACCTGTTTCATTTTTTAACGAGAATAAATCCAGTATCATATCCATAGACTAGAGCCATGCCCCCCGTTTTATCTATGATGGGAAGAAGATAACTAGAAGAAGGGGAAGGAACCACAAGAACATGCAGAACATTCAGGTCAGTCTGATTACTAGGAATGATGCAATGGTCAGGTGCAACAAAGGAAAGCTGATCAATGGTCACAATCTTCCCATCATGGGGAAAATGCATAACTCTAAAGAGTGTGGACACTATAGCCTTCATGGTGTACACATAATCATGTCCAATGATCAGATTGAAATCTAAAGGACCTTGGACCACCATAACATCAATACAGACAATTTTCCCTCCTAAAGTGATAGGTAAATGAGGAAGGATACCTAAAGGTGTTGTAGGTCTTCGATCAAAATCCAGTATTTGATTAGTGGCTAGCACAAGCTGGGGAGAGCCTAAAGCTTTCCAAGCAGTCACTAGTGGAAAATGAGAGATTAGTGACCACGAGACAAAAAATCACCATAGTTTTTTTAAAGGGATAAATGACTAAAATTGATAATTCTAAGTGAGCTAACTAAAAACGACCAAGATAAATGACCACTTTTGGTCACAATATAAAAACCAACTAAAAGCGACCAAGATAAATGACCAAATTTGATCAAGGGATATCTATACTACAAATGACTAGATTACAATTGATCAATTATTTGGTCATTTTTAGTGGTGTCACTCTGATAATGGAAAAATTACAAATTTGACAATGAATTTGTACATTTTATTAAATTCTAACACTACAGATGGATTCAGAGACCCCTTTAAGGGGGTCTCTGAATCCATCTGTAGTGTTAGAATTTATTAAAAAGGTGTCTTTGAATCCATCTCCAGTGCTATAATTTAGTAAAATGTAGACTGCCCCATGTGCCACAGCTCAGTTAGTAACACCAAATTAGCTATCATCACGATGTTCTAGCACATGTCCTAGGACTTCTAGACTAGATTATCATAATTTTGTTGGATCCTTCTCCTATTCATATTAATTTCAGACATGTATTCTTGTTTGCATTTCGATTTAAATTGATTTGGGAAGGTGAATGGCGCACTATTTTTTGGCTCTTAAAGGTTATCCAACCTAAGGGTTCATTCAGTGGTCATATATGATCCTCTAATGGGATTTTTCCCTACATGCAAAATAAAAAGTATATAGAATCCATAGATCATGCTCGTCCTCTACACCTAATAAGTGATTGAGTCCAGCTTCGAACACCTGCCTTTCCGATCAAGATCTATCCCCGTTTCTTCCGAGCATCGAATACTAAGCAGTCGGTCATATCCATCTACCCATAGTAGTAAAATACCGAATTAACAGGAGATAACATAAAGAAAGAAGTAAACCTTGCATGCATTCTGACCACATTTCTACTTTTTCATTGTTTGTACCTAGAGGCTATGGTCGAGGAAGACTGGTTGTTTCTCGCATCTCCAGCCCCCCAACTCCCACATTTATTTATTTGTTTTAAACCGAAAATATGAGTTACTCTGGGTGGAACCAATCTGGTGGATAATTTCCAAAATTTTCAATCTTGAGATCAACTTGCATTTGTATCGGTATTATGGGGAAAGAGTAAGGGTACAGAGCATGGAAGCCTCTTCTAATTTGCTAAGGAGGAGGACCTTCTCCATAAACATTTTGAGTGATGGCATTGTGCATTTTCAAGAGGCAGTCAAGAAGAAGCTCAATGTATTCATGGGCATCTACACAGATGATATTTTACCGATGGGTTTATGGTTTCATTGCTTGATTTTATCATTTTGTTCTATTGCTGTTAGTTTTAAATCACAAGTGTTATTTAAGCTACATTCATCTCCCATAGTTGGTCATTTAGGATTTCATAAAACATATATAAGGATAAAGTGATCATTTTTCAGGGAAGGAATGAAGAAGAACATCCACACCTTTGTGGAAGAGTGTTAAATTTTCCAATAACATAAGGGAGAGATAGTGAAAACTCCGAGTGAAATTTAACCACCTCCCATTTTACCCATAGTATGGAATAAATTTTATATAGACATAATTATGGGGTTACCAAAATTTGGCAATAAACCTATACTCATGGTTGTGGTTGAGAACCTTTCAAAATATGCTATTTTTATTCTATACAACACCCCTTCTAGGCCTCAATAGTAGCCCTTACTTTTAAAAAATATGAAAACTCCATGGTATGCCACAATCTTTAAGGCTTGGGTTAAATATATTAGCCACTTTTGGATATAGGCGTTTTCCATTGAATTCGAATAAATGGGTTTATTTTTGGTGGGATTTGATGCACTTTGAAGGATAATTTGTTCTGTTTTATATTCTTCACAAGATATTGCATGAAATTCTAAACACCGCAAGACATTTACCCCAACGTTGATATTTAGGTGCAAAAGGCACCACTGAAGGACCTGTCCAAATAAGGAACCAGCTAGAAATGATAAAAGGTTGGGTTCTAAGTGAATACAAACTATAGATATGGCCGGTCAAAGAAAGCACCAAAAGTTTCAACGGTCTGTATTGTTATTCAAGTGTGTATAGAGTTTATTTATTTTTTAATAGGATTAGTTAGAATTATGGAGAGCTAGTAGTTGAGAGCAAGTATTATTTAAATCTTTTTGGATTTGGTTGTATTGGCATCCATCCAAAGGCAAAGGAAAAGGAAAATATGGTTTCTGCAAGGCTAACTTGTTCTCTAAGCACTCGAGAGAATGTTGAGGACACGCTATCTGAACACCAAAATCAACTATTTTGTCTGCTTTCAAGGTAATTCCTACTTCACTTTCTTGATGAATGATTTTATAAGAATGTCCATGGCCATGAGATTTGGAGTCCCAAAAGGGGTGGAGGTATTGTGTGCCGGGTGGGGGAGGGGAAGGGTGGGGTTGTATTCTATGTGCTTTGTAGGTTTTAGAGAATATGATTTGGATTATATGTTAGGTTTGTGGGTGCTTGGAATTCCTTATGGGTTTTGTGTTTTTGGTTGGACATTGCCAATTGCAGGCTTCTGAGAGTGTGTTGAAAAACGTTGAGGGGTGATTGGTGTAAGGTTAGTGGGTGTAGCATGTTGCATTTGTTTTAGAGTTTTTTTTTGACATGACCCTTATCTAGGAAAATGATATATGATCAGCTCACCTTTCTGGCCTTGGTGGCAGCTTTTTAAAGTGGTCATGCCCAAATTGCTCAAGCGTGTTTATTATACACTTAGGATTTCTGCAATTACTAGGTGTAAGAAGGGATCAGGTTACGATGGTTTCTTTGTTGTACCAAGGAAAATTTAAAAAAAATGCCTCTCATGTTGTAATATTTTTAGATGGCTATGGTTCTTGCATTCTCTATGACTATTCATTAGGTATTCAAACATTTCTGTATTTTTTAATTTGGAGGGGTCTTGATACTACTAGCCCAAACCCATATAAACCAATATTTTATATCCTCAAATCCTCCATCATATCATGATATTTGATTTTAATTTATAACCTTCCCCATATTTGACTATAAGATTCATTTATCCCCAAAACTAGGTTCCAGTTTGTAACGCAAAATTAGGTTCCAATTTGTAAGATCGAGCCTTCTGAGTGATGAAATCAATAGGATGGGATTCCACTTTTCAGTATCCTTGTTTCAACTCTTTTTATTTTTTATCTTTTACCAATACACTATCTCATTGAGTTAAAATGTAGTTCTTGATCAATCATCAAGACTTACATTGTTACTAGGTAAGATGGGATTTTTGTCTTAGATTATGGGATTTTCATAAAGGCTCCTTGAATTTCCAGTATACTTGATAAAAGCAGTTATATTCTACTTGGTCCTGAAGAGGCCCATGTTTCTTCCTTTATGGGGTGCTCGTTTGTGGAATTACTTGTAAATTTCTCTATTTGGGCATGACTGATGACACTATCATCTATCTAAAGAAGTTTCGAAGGGACATGTATGATAATGACTTGGAAAAGTGCATATTTCTTATTGTCCCCATAGTAGAAGATGCACTAATTTTCAGTTTATATGAGTATGAGACTTGTAGATTAATCTAAATTTCATTCAAGGATGGATTTTAAATTTTAATTCTTTATCTTCAAATTTCAAAGGGAGTTTTCCAAATGTTCTATGTTTTGGATTTTCTGGTCATTATCACTAGAATCATGCGATCTAATTTTTGGTCAATCTAATTTTTTCATTTTTCAAATTGCATTTTTTATTTTAGAAATGGATTCAAATCCCTCAAACACCCCCTATTTCACTCAGATTGTGCAATTTCATAACTTATATCTGTAGTTTCAACAATTCCATCCAAATTTTGAGAAAAATGGTAAAAAAACTAACCAAAAAAGTGATCCAAAACAAACATTTAGACTACTCTATTTGAAAGTTCCCTTTTCTGAAGACTTTTCACTCATGGATGGCCAAAAATTCTTGAGTTTCTATAACAATTTAGATAGTTCACATCTAAATGATAACGTTTGTCGAAGCCAAAAATTCTTGAGTTCCTCTCGCAATTCAGATAGTTAATGTTGAATGACAACATTTGTGAGATGTGGGTATTAACATGGTTATCTGCCACATAATCTAAGGTGTCATGGGGATGATACATTCTGATATCATCGAACCCATGCATACCACATCCATGAATGGATCATGGTACATTCTCACTTTCATTGATGACTTTTCCAGATACACATGGGTCTTTTTTATAAAAAAGAAGTCAGAAGTCTCGGAAAAATTCATTGATTTGAAGGATTTGATTGAGAATGCATCTTGAAAAAGATCAATATTTTGAGATCTGATAATGGTGGGGAATATATCAGTAATGATTTTTTGCATCTATGTTCCCAAAGTGGTATTCATATCCAAGATTCAGTCCCCTACTCTCCCCAGTAGAACATTGTAGCAGAGAGGAAGAATCGGTCTCTCAAGGAGATGACCACTTGCATGTTGGAATCAAAGAAGTTGGCTACAAATTTGTGGGCTGAAGCCATGAATGCTGCAGCATATATTCAAAACAGAGTGTCACATTAATATGTTAAAGGAAGACCCCTTTTGAATCATATTTTGGACACAAGTTGGATGTGTCGAAACTGAGGGTTTTTGGGTCCACTACATGGGCCCGAATTCCACATGATAAAAGGAGGGCTTTGCAACCGCAAAGCATCGAATTTATGCTTAATGGATATCCTAATGAATCTAAAGGTTTAAAGCTTCTGGATATTAGAACAAAACAGATCATCATTGAAAGGAGTGTCATGTTCGATGAGCCTCTTCAGGAGGTAGAACTAGTGAAGGAGAAAATTGTTGAATTTCCTTCCTATTCTACTGAATATTTGGATGATGGAATTGGGGGTGATGAACCTTATTTGGATCCTATGATTTCTGATACTAGTTAACATAAAACATAATATTCTAAATAGGAATCTAAAGTACAAAATCATCTCCCAACTTGGACCCGACAGACACTCCTTCGCAGGTGAAAACATTGGAAATCTAGATGATCCAAGGAGAACCCGGTCTGATTTCCAAAGAGCAGGTATTGCGCTCTCTTCTCCTACTTATTTGCTGTCTGAATATTGTTATTTAATGATAAGTTTAGATCCTAATTCTTACTACCATTCTCATAAGGATCCGATATGTAAATCTTCAATGGACGAAGAGATGAATTCTCTTAAGAAAAACACTACTTGGGAGCTAGTTTCTCTTCCTCCGGGGAGGAAATTGGTTCAATGCAAGTGGGTGTTTCACACTAAGGTTGCTGATGATGGAAAAAACTGAAAATATAAGGCAATACTAGTATCAAAAGGTTTCTCCAAGGTCCAATATATGGACTACCATGAGACTTTTGCACCAATTGCAAAAATGGACTCCATCCGCCTAGTTTCTGAAATTTCTACATCTAAGCATTGGGAAGTGCATCATATGGATGTTAAGTATACCTTTATACATAGAGATATTCACGAGGAGATATACATGAAGCATACTGAGGGATACATTTATTATCCATCTTTGGTTTGCAAACTAAAGAAGTCACTGTACGGGTTAAAACATGCGCCAAGAGAGTGGTATTCCAAGATGGATGCCTTCCTTCTCTCACAAAACTTCCAAAGGTGTAAATCAGATACAAATGTGTATATACAGAAGTATCATGGTAATTTTATTATTATTGTTTTATATGTTGATGAATTATTGATTATAGGTAGCACAATTGCTTCTATTTCATTCATCAAAACCGCTCTCCACTATGCATTTGAAATGAGTGATTTGGGGCTCTTGAAGCAATTTATGAGGCTCGAAATTGAGCAAAATATTGATGGGATAATGGTCACTCAGTAAAAATACACATCATAACTATTATTTAATTTTAATATAGCTGAATGTAAGGCTGATACATTCCCTTTCCTTTCAGGGATCATCCTTGAAGAAGGAAAAAGCACACCTCCCATGGACTGCACTATTTATCGACAGCTGATAGGTAGTTTTCTCTAATTGACTCATTCTCATCCTGATATATGTTATTCCATGAATTCTATGCCAAGATACATGCAGCATCCACATGATATTCATTGGAAGGAATCCAAGAGGATCCTCTAGTATATTCAGGGAACTAGGACCTACGACATTCACTATGCTGCAGACTCCGAGATAGAGTTGGTTGGTTACACAGATTTCGATTGGGTGGGTTATTATATTGATCGGAATTCTACTTCTGGATATGTATTCATGTTTGGTGGTGGCCCCATTTGATGGTATAGCAAAAACCAGGCCACCATAGCATTGTCTTTAGTAGAGGTCGAGTACCGAGGAGCGGTGAATGCTTGCATCCAAGCTGTTTGGTTGCAAGACATTCTTTCAAAGTTTGATCTTGGTAGTAATGTTTACACATCCTCTTTCATGACAATCAAAGTGCTATTAAGATATCCATAGATCCAGTTGCCATGAAGAGGACCAAGCATGTAGATATACACATGCACTGTATCAGGGAATTAGTGCATGACAGGACCATCATTCTGCAATACTGCCCTACTGATGAGTAGATTGCAGACATCTTCACCAAGAGATTTTCAGAAATAAGTTCACTTACCTCCATTCACTATTGGGGGTGAGTTAATCAGGGTGATCAGACTACTTTCAATGTTAATCTTGAGGGGGGTTTTTTCCCACTGGTTTTTCCCTCTTTCCTCACTTAGATTTATTTTTGAGCATTGTTTGAGTTACATTATTGTACAGGATGACCTATGGCCTTTGTTGCCAGGGCCTTAGCATTTCATGCATTTTATTTTTACTTCTCTTGAGTATAGCTTAAGGGGGGGTGTTGGAGTCATTTACCCAACATGCACACTTAATTTGGTTAATTTGTCCTTATTAAACCACTAGCCTAAGTTTAAATGACTTAATCAGTATCAGATGAGAACTCTATGACATCATCATGAGCACACCCATGTCTACCTTCAATCAAGGAGGCTAACTAGGATTTCTTCTTCAATCGGGGAGCCATTCTGGGGTGATCTGAGTGTCATAAATGCACCTAATTGCTAACTGATTGTTACAATCAGTTAATATGAGTTCGAAAGGCACCTCCATTTCATTTATTGATTATTTTTAATAGAATTTATGAACTGGAGACAACTAGGGCACCTCCAACTACTTCTGATGACCAGTTTGACTTCAGTTAACATCATCGGGGTTCATTGGAGTTAATGATTAGCTAACACTTGTTTCCTGGCATGCAGTGACATGTGTTTGAGCTACTTTCAGTTAGAATCGATCATCCATTGCACTCCTATACAGTTAGGGATCAGTTAATTCAATCATAGCTTGATCAGTGGGTTAACTAGGTGTGTTTACTGTGGCTAAAATTCAGTTAAGCTACACCCATTCATTCAATTCGAATGACCTCCTTGGGAATTATAATTGTCTTGGCATTCATGCACCTTGCATGACCATTGTATTGTATTACTCATTATTTATTGAATATACAGAGCTGCTACTCCTATTACAACAACATTATGTCATTTTCATGCTTAATTGTCTGAAATCTCTTATGAGACTATGTTTTAGTCCCTAGATTACTGTGATAGATTAATACCAACCTTTACTATAAGGTTGAGGAAGGGAACCCAGTTATACTCCTATTGTATGTAGATGACCTGTTTGTGACAGGTAAGGATGGGTTGATTTATTACACAAAGACAAAGCTTGCTGCCGAGTTTGAGATGAAGGACTTGGGTTTAATGCACTACTTTCTAGGCATGGAGTTGTGGCAGAATATGGATGGAATATTCCTTGGACAAGAGAAGTATTCAATGGATATCCTGAAGAGGTTTTGGATGATGGACTACAAGGCCATGGCCACACCTATGGCATCAAACCTAAAGCTATTGAGTGATGCTTCATTAGAATCGGTTGATGCCACAATTTATGGTTAGATGATTTGGTCCTTGATGTACCTGACAAATACGAGACTAGATATTTTCTTTTCTTTGAAAACATTGAGCAAGTTCTTGACGGATCTGATACATGTTCACCTGATTGCTACAAAGCATATTATGAGGTACTTGAAGGGTATAGTTGATTATGGGATCAAGTATGAGGTGAATGAACAAATTAACCTAAAGGGTTATTTGGATTCGGATTGGGCAGGAAGTGCCATTGATAGGAAGAGCACTTCAGGGTGTGGATTTAGTATGGGATCAAGTGTGATCTCTTGGTTTAGCAGGAAGAAGTCCTATGTGGCACTAAGTATAGCTGAAGCATAGTATGTTGTAGCTTGTTCGGCTAGTTGTGAGGTAGTGTGGTTGAGGAAGCTACTATCTAACCTATTGGATCTCCAGTTGGATGCTACTTGTATATATTGTGACAACCAGAGTTGTGTGAAGTTGTTGAAGAACCCAATGTTTCATAACAAATAGAAGCATATCGAGATCAAGTATCACTATGGCACTAAGTATAGCTGAAGCATAGTATGTTGCAGCTTGTTCGGCTAGTTGTGAGGTAGTGTGGTTGAGGAAGCTACTATCTAACCTATTGGATCTCTAGTTGGATGCTACTTGTATATATTGTGACAACCAGAGTTGTGTGAAGTTGTTGAAGAACCCAATGTTTCATGACAAATAGAAGCATATCGAGATCAAGTATCACTATATCAAGGATATTGTGCAGAGAGGAGCAGTGAAGCTCCAGTATGTTGTGATGGATGAGCAGATAGCTAATGTGTTGACCAAGCCATTAGCCAGAGTGATTTTGAGTACTTCAGAGAGAATATTTGTGTTCTTCAGATCAAGTTTCCCTCCAAAGGGAAGTGATGTGTACGAAATATGTAGTGCCTTTATGACATGGATGTAGGTTGGGCCTCCCATGGTCAAATGTAAGTGAATATCCTTTCTCCATATGGTATTATGTGTGTCCTACCATGCGGGTGGATGTAAGTTCTGAGCCTTTCCGACATGGTGGCAGGATGGGCCTCCCATGGTCATATGTAAGTGCATAGCCTTTCTGACATTGTGGCAGGCTGGGCCTCCCATGGCCAGATGTAAGTGTTGAGCCTTTCTAACATGGTGGAAGGCTGGGCCTCTCATGTTTAGATGTAAGTGCTGATCCTTCCTCACATGGTGGTAGTCTAGGCCTCCCATGGACAAATGTAACTGTAGAGCCTTTCCCTGGATGGTAGTAGGTGTGTCCTACCATGCCGGTGGATGTAAGTGTTGAGCCTTTCCGACATGGTGGAAAGTTGGGCCTCCCATGGTCAGATGTAAATGATAGGATTTTATGACATTGTGGTAGGTTGGGCCTCCCATGGTCAGATGTAAGTGTTGAGCCTTTCTGGCATGGTGGTAGGCTAGGCCTCCCATGGTCAGATGTAATTGTTGGGCCTTTATGACATGGTGGAAGGTTGGGACTCCCATTTTGAGATGTAAATGCTGGGCCTATCTAACATGGTTGCAGGTTGGGACTCCCATGGTTGATTATAAGTTTTGAGACCTACATCCATCATGAAAAAGGGTTGGCTCTGTAGAACTTCCTATGACGAGTAAAATTGAGAGATAACACCATTTTCTTGAGATAGCGGGAGAAGTGTTGATGATGATCCAACTTTGATGATGATCCAACCTTGATGACAATTCATTTTTGATGATGATCCATCTTTGATGATGATCCAGTAATGAAGACTTGTGCTAATGAACCATGTCAAGTGAATACCTTCCTAATTAAGAGGGAGTATTGATGTATTTGTAACTTCAGGATGTATTCACTTGTATATTTCTTATTGTATTTCATTATACCCCGATGGAGATGTTTGTTCCTCCGATCAGGAGAGTCATTAATATAATAAATTCATATACAGTCATTGAGGTTAACCCTTCATTGTAAGTTAGGGCAATAGTCCCCACAATTGAGTTGTATTAGGGTTATTAGACTCTCTTAGTCTAATGCACATCTTAGAATAAAGTGGTGCCACCACCCTTTTTTTGTGTGAAAGAAACGTTGCTGGAACTGGTAACGCTCTGTTCCTATGGACAAGAAGCAGTGCTCGAGCTGGTAACGCTACGTTCAACACCTGCAACTCATGGTACCCGGTATTATTTTTAGCCATGTTTGGTATTTGATTCTTAAATGATTTTTTTAGTATTTGATATCCATGCTTTAGATAGTTACAGTTATGGTTTGAACTTCACATTTTATTTTTGAATAGAAAACTCAATAATAAATAAATAAATAATTAAAGAAAAAAACAAGGCAATTTTTTTTTTGATTGAGTTTAGCTCGCAAGAGAATTTATAGGTCGCATGGGAATTCATGGTTTTCCAAGAATTGTGATGGATGTTGGTCTTTAAATATTCATAGTTGGCTTTGAAAGGAACTTGGTTTTGCTAGATCTCTAATTTCTATCCTTTTTAATAGAACAAGAAAATACTTATTTAAGTTTTTCTTCATTTATTATACATGATTTTTGTATGTTTTTTCCTTTTTTCAAAAATTGTGGAAAAATCCATATAAAAGTTATTGTAGAATTTTTCTATTAGTTTATTCTCGCTTTAGTTGAAAAATATGAACACTTTTGTATAAAAGTTGTAACAATATTTTCTTTCTTTTCAATAGAGATCTCACTTCTTCTTTTTTTCATCCAAAAGAGAAGATTTTGTTTGTTTCAGTTAGGAATGGACCATATAAGCAAGTGTGTTTTATTTTTGTATGGGATTTATTCAATGTTTCAAATAAATTAAACCTCTCTCTCCTTTACTTAAGTAGGGCATACCTTGAAAGTTAAAGTGAAATTTTGCACAATCATACTCCATGGTTTTACTTTTTATGTCCTCACCTCATGCATTCACCTAACCGTTCAAGATAAAATTAAGCACTAGCTTAGGTTTAAAATTTCTAGCAAGGTGTGATAGGTTAGAGACGTGTTTCACTGTCTTTAAACGTAGGAGATGTCATTTATTTCCAGCACTGCATCCCGGGGGCTTGTAGTTGTTAGCTGGAATATTTCACCTCATGTGGAAAGCAAGGTGTTCCACTGGTTTGAATGGTTCAGATCTAGAACAAATAGAGGACAGAGGTTGAAGACTCTCCCTAGACATTGTAGATATAT
>LPNX010843633.1:40073-54250 GCA_001517045.1 Pseudotsuga menziesii | reverse complement strand
CCTCATTGTGGGTGAGAGTCTTCCATCATTGGATGGGATTGTGCCATTCCGACATGGTGAGAGGATTAGGTTCCTTCCATGGTCTGGATGCCACATCTGGTATAAAAAAGGACCAGCCTTGTGATGCCTCATCTAGTATGAAAAAGGACTAGCTCTGAGAAGACACATCTAGTATGAAAAAGGACTAGCTCTGTGTGGATGCCACATCTGGTATGAAAAAGGACCAGCTCTGTGATGCCTCATCTAGTATGAAAAAGGACTAGCTCTGGGAAGACACATCTAGTATGAAAAAGGACTAGCTCTGTGTGGATGCCACATCCAGCATGAAAAAGGGCTGGCTCTGTGAAGACTCATCTAGTATGAAAAAGGACTAGCTCTGAGTAGATGGTACATCCAGCATGAAAAAGGGCTGGCTCTGTAGAACTTCCGATGATGAGATAGTATACACATGATGATGACCAGTGGAGATCAAGATCGAGCTATGATCCAGATCCAGTTATGATGACTCCAAGAGATCCAGATCGAGTGATGATCCAGATCCAGCAGTGATGATCTAGATCGGGAGATGATCCAGATCCAGTCCAGTGATGTTGCTCCAGATCGAGTGATGATCTAGATCCAGTGATGCCATTTTATGATGATCCAGATCGAGAGATGATCCAGATCCAGATGACTTGAAGACGAAGATGACTTGAAGATGAAGATGACTCAAAGATGAAGATGATCCAGTTGATGCAGAGAAGAAGACCAGTGCTGAAAATTGTGTCGAAGGAATACCTTCCTAGTTAAGAGGGAGTGTTGATGTATATGTAACTTCAGAATGTATTCTTATATGTATTTTATATATTGTAACCCGATGTTATTATACACTAATTAAGGTGTAGGCTCAAGTAATTAATTATAAGTTAAGCCTACATGGTTGAGTGCACTTCAAGTCAACGGAAGAATATAAATAGAGAGTGAGAGTCTCTCTATTTATCACTTGTGAATTACATCACTTGCTCTCTCAAGTGTGGCGCACCTTTGGAGAAGGAAATACTTTGGCTTGACAGAAGACAGAAGGCTGCTATTGTGTTGGGAGGTCATCTTACTGTTTTTGGATCACATCTTGTGGTGATACTATCTTAGAGGAAGTTGAGGGGTTTTCTCCATTTATGGTTTCCCTCCTAAAATCTTTGTGTCTCTTGTCTCTTGTGATGTGCTTATGTGATTGCTGTGCTTGTTATTCTCTTAGTGAAAAGATATTATCATAATGCTAGCTTAAATGTTGAAAAACTAACACAATGGATGTGATATACAGTGCTCTGTTCAAAGGCGACACAGCTAGACAGTTGCCAAAGATAACATCTTTCCTTGTCCAACTTTTTGGTTTTTTTATTTTTTTGGACTTTTTCAAATATTTAAAAAGCTTGAAAAAGAATAAAATTGCTTTATAGTTACAGACTAGGAGGAGACGAGTGTCATAAGTGAAAACAAACTAGTTCCAAGTAGTGGAACATACTTATGCTCAATGCAAGGATACATTTGTAGGATATCGACACTCGGGGGAAAGTCCCCTCCCGGTAAAAAGGGAATCATGTTGCAAATGATATAAAAAATGGCTCTGCATGGCTAGACATGAGACAAGCTCGGGCTATATGGCTGAAACACAATGTCAGGGAAGCCGGCATAAAGCTCAATAAGGCAAGCAAATCTCATGATAATGCATTTACAACTTGACATGAGAGAGTCCTGAGGGAAATAGGCCAGCAAAAGATCAAGAGGAGTATGAGGCTCTTGCAAAAAGTCATGGCAATACTATACAACGGATTCCCACACCCTAAAGGAGAAAACGTCAGCATGGGAACCAAATGCAAATAAGGCACTAACTAGGGTACCCATGTAAGGTGAAGCTCTACCACACATATCATGCCACTTCTAAAACATCAAGAAGATTCCGTGACATAAAAGAGTGGGTTCATACCTAAGGTTATGATGAAATGGTCATAAGGTCATGCAAAATGCAAACGATGATGAAACCTAACCTATATGCTAGTTTAGACATGATACCTGAGATCGGCATGAACAGGTCAATCCAACGGCTGAAACAACACTGAAAAAGGGCTCCTACATCATGAGTTAGGTAAAAAACGGTCCAAAATGATTAGAAATTGTCGAAACTATAGGCAAGGGGGTAAAATTTTTCAAAAATTTGAAAATTTCTATAAATAGTAAACAATTCAAAATATTATAAAACATTTGAAATTTTTACCCATTTAAGCTCATATTTTCAACAGCGAATTCCAGGAGATCCAGCCGGCAGAATCCACTACCGTTTCTTCCAGGTATTTACCCATGATCTTCTCTTCCATTTTGATGTAATTTTTATCAAATTCCATGGTTAATTGAGTTTTATAGGCCAAACTAAAAAGGGCACTGCGGCCCATGCGGAAATCGAGGGTTTTTCCACGTATAGGGCTGGATATACGTGAAAAATGCCCCCATAGTTGCATACATATGCGGCTGTTTGGAAAACAATTGCATATGAGGCCGCGCATAAGGTTTTCTAAGTAATCTAATGGGAAAATTTGCAATTTTTTGTGCAGGATGGTCCTAGAGTGGAGAGAGCGTGAACATGGTGAGGTAGAGGAGGCGGTAAGGGCAGATCTAATGGCTCAACAAGCTCTACGTGCATGTGGAATCTATAAGTTTTGGTGTCTTAGTGGCTTGAGAGCCAAACCAAGACTGTTGCAGATGTTGGTGGATTACTGGGATCCAGACTCTGAGTCCTTCCAGATAGATGGGATGTCCCTCACTATAGAGGTGGAGGACATATACTTCATTACTGGGCTTTCCCGACGGGGGGAAGTAGTGAACCTTCGTTCTCGTGGTGAGCTAGGAGGTGGCCTGACTATCGATGAGTACATTGCAGTGTACTGCTATCCAGACATAGAGAAGGTGGGGAGTTAGGTCCCTACCAACGCTATACAGGTGATGGGCCTAAAAGCCATACTATTGACATTGGGTAGGATAGCAGGATTGGCATCACTCCACCAAGCCTCGCTTCCTCTGATGTTCTATGCAGTAGAGTGCATGAGACCCACTATTTATGATTGGAGTACTACACTACTAAGCAACATGAAACATCATCTCAGTGAGTGTAAGGTCGGCAGAGTGTAGAAATTCGGGTTCAGCAGTATATTGAGCACATTTTTCTTCGAGCGTGTTCTAGGATTGAGCCCCAGAGTCGACGTTCCTCTTCACAGGGTTTGAGATCTGGCCCAACGACGTTGGGCAGATGCGATGTGCAGACTAGGGGGAGGTAGGGTGGTCAACCCCTATCTAGCTGACTTCTTTCCGTGGTGGCAACAACAGATAGTTGCCATCGATGACTACCCCTATGCGGGGATAGATTTCTGAGGGGACCCGGACATGCCGCTACCACCAGGATTGGCATATGGCGATATAGGTACCGAATCGCGACCCTCTCTCTTTTTTCAAAATTTTGAGTTATTTAATTTTTTTGTGTTTTCTGATTATATGGAATCAAAAGAAATATTTTTGCATGACAATACATAGTGACATCTACCATTTGTGTGCAGATGTGGGACCACAGCGGCCGGAAGGCTTCCCTTGTCACAAACGGAGGGGAAGAGGAGATGATATCATGGGTGTGGATGCGGAGCGAATGCTCCAGAGCATTCATACCCATTTCGTGAGGCTGACACACAGGGTTCCCATGGCACAAGTCGAGGACTTTCCTGAGGCTATGCAGCGCCAAGTGGTGGGTGTACCACGAGCATGGGCGCGATTATTCCGATAGCTAGCTAGAGCCGTAATGACCTTCCATGATCACAACCCCCTCCTCCTCCATAGGATTAGATACCTAGGAGTCTATAAATTTTGTATTACTGTGTATTATATGTTGGTGGCTCGAGAGCCCCATTTTTGTATCATGACACTATGTATTACCGCATTTTGGATGTTATATAATTTTTTTTATGGTGATCGGTTTATTTATTTACATGTGTAAAAATTGTGTTTGTGATGAATTTATTGTGTATGAAACAAATGCCAATCTAACATGTAGTTAGCATATGAGTCAACAACTTGATTATTAATTCTTGGAATGTGTATGTATGTTATATTGTCAAATTGCCATTCTAATAATCTCACACGTAAGAATCTTCTTAATAACGTCGGATCTCTAACATGGTACAAACCATTAAGTTGTGACACTACTAACTCCGAATCAAGACGTACCTCAAGAGAGAGAATGCCATGTGAAATGGCATCCCGTAGAAGCTCAATAACGGCACTATATTCGGCAACATTGTTGGAAGATGGCCGCAAATATACGCCTCCTGAAGACAGTACCTGACCCATAGGAGTATAAATCACCCAAGCAGCAAAGGCTGAGTGTTGAGTGTGACATCTCGCACCATCCGTGAATCCTATGTAGGTGGAAGATTCCATTGACATCTACCAAAAGAAATGTAAACTAATCACAAACTTGATCACTATAAGAAAAAGACCTAACTATGCAAAACTATACAATAATATACAATAACCAGCCTTGGCTAAGAATCATGCATAGTATTTCTTGAGATAGAGCCCATTTCTAGGTTCCACCAAGGCTGTTCCCTCATAATCCACTCGCTCATAAGCACCCTTCTCTAACACACGTTTGACCACGTAAGGACCCCGCTACATGGGATTAAATTTTCCTGCCCCCAAGGGTTCTTTCAGTTGATCCCACAAAAGGACCAAGTCTCCCTCACTAAACCTCCTCGGACGGACAGACTTATCGTACTGGACCTTTATGCGATGTTTATTTACTTCTAGAGCCACCAAGGCATCGCGACGCTGCTCATCAAGTTGCTCAAGATGGACCAAACGCTCCTCCAATGGTGAGGTGTATGGTAAGAGTTCTACAGCTAGATTCAAAGAAGGATTCTCACATTCAACTGACAATATCGACTCCACTCCATGTACAAGTTTATATGGACAAAAACCCGTGGTAGTATTAACAACGGTTCTATATGCCCACAAAGCAGGATATAACATGATGTGCCAATTATTCTTGCTTTGTGCGATGGTTCATTGGAGAATGGATTTGATTGATTTATTCACTGCCTCTACCTGTCCATTCGCTTGAGGGTAGTAAGAGGAGGAATGCTCTTGCTTGTACCCTAACTTTGATGCCAACTCTTCCATCATACGGTTCTGAAAGTGCGAGGCATGGTCAGTGACAAGCTCTTTCGGAATTCCGAACTGAGTAATAATCTGGTTGAATATGAAGTGGGCGGTTGTCTCACCGTCGGATTTAACTGTAGGCATAGCCTCAACCCATTTGGTGAAGTAATCAACAGCCACTATGATATGATGATGCCCCCCAGCCGAAGCTGGGTTGAAATCCATAAAATCAAGCCCCCACTTAGTGAAGGGACCAGCGGTGATAATGGGATGTAACGGGGTAGGTTTCGAGTGCATATTATGTGCGAACACCTGGCAAGGGTGGCACCTCTTGATCGCATCTACGCAATCCTTAAAGATCGATGGCCAGAAATAACCCGCTCGTAAGATTTTTTGAGCTGTAGAAAGCCCAGATAATTGACCACCACATGCCCCTCTGTGGCAATCATTCAGCACTACCTCAGCCTCTTCATGAGTTAAACAACGTCGTAAAATGGAATCTACCCCACAGCGGTACAAAGTGTTATCCACTATGAGGTAGTTCTTAGACATGTGACGTAATTGTCGTCATTCATCCCGTGAAAGGTGAGTAGGGACCTTCAATGTTTATAAATATTTTATGATATCCCCATACCATGGGTCTAAAGTTGAGATTAAGAAGATGTGTTCATCAACAAGCGTATCTTCACAAACCAACTCCTCGGCCTCACCCGGGAAATCCGATATAAGCTCTGCAAAAATTAAATACTTCTTCGATTTTGCCGAAACAAATTCGAGATCGAATTCTTGCAAAATGACAATCCATTTATTATATTTTCCCCCAATCATCCTTTGAGTGAGGACGAATTGAAACGGATTCACATGGGCTACAACCAAGGTCTGGCGAAGGAGAATATAATGTCTCAACCGTTGAACCGCATGTATGGTAGCTAAAGCAAGCTTCTCGACATGAGAATAACGAATCTCTGCGTCAATAAGGTTCTGGCTTAGATAGTATATGACATGCTCTTGGAGCTCCTCATCCTCTTGAACCAAAACCATACCAATCATCTCCATGGACGCGGCCACATAAAGTAGAAAATCACAGCTATAGTCTGGAGGACTAATCACCGGGGTCGATGCTAGGGCTCACTTGAGTGCATCGAAGGACTCCTGGGCTCACTCATCCCAACAAAAGGGGGTGTCCTTCTTCAATAGACGCATGAAGCCTCTAGTCAAATTGGCAAAGTTGACAACAAATCTTCGTAAGAAGTTTTCCATGCCTTGCAAACATTGAAGATGACGAATATTTTTCGGGGGAGACAACTGAAGTATTGCCTCAACCTTCAAAGGGTTGACTCTTATACCCTCTTTAGAAATGATGAATCCTAACAAACGACATGACTTCAAACAAAAGATGCACTTATGAGGATTTAACTTAACCAAATAATGCCGGCATCTTTCGAATACCAATCTCAAGTGATAGGGATGACACATTCTCATATGAGAATGAGCAACAAGGTCATCTAAAAATACTTCAATAATCGACTTGAGATCATGGAAGATTAAGGTCATTGCCCGCTGAAATGTAGCTCCGACGTTTTTAAGGCCGAAAGGCATTTTCCGATATGAAAAAGTTCCCCAAGGACAAATAAATGCAGTCTTATGTTGGTCCTTAGGTTTAATTTGTATCTGATTATATCCGAAAAAGCCATCCATAAAGGAAAAAACCTTGCTACCCGCACACTCATCCAAAATCTGATCAATAAATGGTGTGGGGAAATTGTCCTTAGGACAGGCACGATTCAAATCACGAAAATCAGTACATATGCGGATCACTCCCTACTTCTTATCCACCGGAATGGGGTTTGAAACCCACTCCGTCAAGGGAACGGGATAGATAAAACTGGCTTTTAAGTGTTTCTCTATCTCTGCCTTAATCGCTGGTGCTTTCCTAGGATTCACCGCATGCAAGTGTTGTCGAATAGGCTTAGCGTTGGGATAAGTCTTAATCTCGTGCTCAACAATATGAGGGTCGATACCTGGCATTTCATCGTAAGACGAAGCAAAGATATCTCAGAATTCCTTAAATAGCTCAGTGTATTCTTGAATCTCAGCATGGGAACATTCCGCCCCAATATAGACATTCTCTATCCTGCCAAGATCGCGAGAGATATTGATAGGAATCATTGAAGATATGTTCGCCATGTTTCCATCAGCCATCGGACCAGGAGAGCTTAATGGAACCATAGGACTACCAACTCTCTCACTAAGAACAGCCCTAAAGTCCTCACGCTCCAAGTGGTCAAGCTCGGGGAGAAAGTAATATCTATGATGGAGTTCCTCCCATGGTGGCTCAACTCCTGACATAGCCTCGATAATTGCTCTGAAGGGAAAATCATATCAAGGCAGTCATGCGTGTGAGAAGACTGCACTGCCCATGCCAGCAGCACATAAGGGTCCTCTTCCCCTGTCCGCAAAGAGGAAGGACTAGGCTCTGCAACACACTTGAGATTAGCTTGATAAGCTACCATAGTTGCAGGCAATGGCACATTTGTCACGATGGGATCATCGGAGTACTCGGTGTAGGAAGAATCCAAGGATCTTCCATATGACTCGTGCGAAAAGACACCGATCTCATAGATGTCGAAGCCTCACTGAAACTAGATCCTATCATAAGAATTGGTGAAGGATAACTAAAGCTTCCCATGAGGGATGGATACATGCCTACACCCACACTCCCAGTTGCCGGCTGAGAGTGCTCAATGATCGGGATCAAAGCTCCCGAAGATGCGGTAACAGACGGATTATTGAATGTTGTTTGATCAATCGTGACTATCTTCCCATTAAATGGAAATCATACAACGCAAAATAGGGAAGAAGCAACGGCTTGCATACTATACATCCAATTCCTACCTAGCAAGATATTGTAGTCAAGGGGCGCATCAACAACCTCGACCTCTATCGCAACGGTCTTCCCTCCCAAACGGACTTTAAGGGAAGGAAGGATGCCGTGCGGCCTAAACGATCTCCCATCGAACACAGTTAACATGGTCGTTGATTTAGACAGCTCAGGGGAACCTAAACCCTTCCAACACGACAAAGAAATCACAGAAGCGGCAGCGCCTTCATCAATCATAATGTGCTTGATGGTCATATTAAGACATTCTATGTGAATCAAAAGAGACACATAGTAAGGCAAGCGAGGCTGAAGTCCTGCGGTTTCAAATTTAATCACGAAGGAAGAATCATCATCATTCACACCAAGGGCAGAAAGAAAAGCCTTCCTTTGCGAAGGACAACTCTGAAGCACCTCCATTGCAAACATCGCATAAAGAGTGTGGCCCAAATCCTCGACAACTGAATAGTTTTGGGCGGCTCGGACATTAGGATTGTGCCCCGAATGCTTAAGGACTCCCTTAGGAATGCGAGGTGTAGCTTCAGGTTTATCCATAGGTTTCTCAATACGCAAAGGGGAGCCTGGTGGATCAGGTTCTTTTCCTGGGCTGGTTTGTGATGAACCATAGTCTTTCGCACGGGTCACAACTTTTGCAGCATGGACCATGTTAATGCAACCATGACCACTACCCTTCTGTTGGAGCAGGACCCCGCAGCTATAGAAGAAGCTGCTAATTTTGGCGGAAAGAGAGAAGTTTAGCGGAAAAAGGACAGGGCAGAGCTACGACGGTGTAGCACGTTTCCATCTGGAGAGCAGAGCTGGAAACCATGACTTTTGGGATAGAAAAGTCAAGAAGGCAACGGTACCAGAGCGGCCGAGAGAAGAAAGCTCAACCACTGCATTGAAGGCAGCGGCGGAAGACAGGAGGGCTCAACGACCCTCATAAAGAAGAAGGAGCAACGAGGCTCAAGCATTGAAGGCGAAGGACAGAAAAAGAAGCGGTGCATAGTACCCATGGTCAGTACCGGGAAGCATGGAAGACTGCAGAGAGCTGCGGTGTGACGGGAAGCGGCTACCTTAAGGACAGAGAGGACCGACTGTCACTGTTTAGGGTATGGGTTTATTGTTGGGACAGGCCCATAGTGTTGTAATGGCACGACCTTCGGGCTGCCTATAAAAGCTTGCATTTTTGTATTGTAAAGGGTTGGTTGGGTAGCTAATCAATCAGTAGATAGTCGACCAGTAGATAGTCTTGTAGGTTCAGAAATTAGTCAGACAGACTGCGTTGTAACGATCCAGACACATAGTCGTCTGTGAGTCATTGATTCTGTATGTAATCATTTGCAGAGAGAATAGAGAGGGAAGGGATATAAAGAGAAGATCAGAGATCTAGGAGAAACTTTGCGCTGCAAGGGTAGTGCAACAAACTGTGCTAACTTCCCTCAAGATATATAATAGAAGCACAGTTTGGTGGACGTAGCTCCCAACCCGGGGGTGAACCACGTTAAATCTGCGTGTTATGTGTTGAATGGATGTGATTATATTTGCTTATTGTTACTAGTTATTATGCATGTAATGATAGTGGCAGTAGACGAATGTATGTATTGTTTCGTTCATAATGTTGCAATAAGCTAAGGATAAGACGAAGTATTGCAGTAGGTTGTTTAAGGGACTATTTCACGTCTGTCACTCATTACCAGTTACTCCTAATAGACTTCTGAGAAGTAGTGTCGCACATCGGCGCAATCAATGTTAAGAGCGTAAAGTCGCAGTGGTAAGGTATCGCAGAGGAGCGATATCGCATTGGCAGAGGAGCTGCGATGCGAGATACTGCGAGCTGGGGGCTCAGCGTTGAGGAAAGGATGGATGTTCCGCGGTGCGCAGAGATGTAGTAAGGATTGGAAAGCTGTGAGTAAGTGGAAGTTGTGCGACGTGAGAGGAATCCGAGCAACCGGTGCGGGGTTGAGCATCGCTTGGGAGAAAGTGCTACGAGTAGAAGGGGACGTGCGATGCACAGGGCTAGTTGACCTAGTGGCGCATAGGAAAAAGGGGAAAGAAGTAGGATGTCCAGAACCTGGTCCAAGACACTTGAGTCTTGGCCAACCCATTAGATTCACTTCGGGTGAGACTTCAGATCGCTTTGCGGTCTGTTGCCGAAAGGGCCAGTGAGTTTGGGGTGTTGTTGATTAATTATAGTAAACCCGGGTCTGCCCATGCAATCAACACCTTCAGCGGATCTTTCTCACCACCAGACTGATCATGGGTCCTTGAGTTCATATTTTGATTGTGAGGTAAAGGGTTAGTTAGCACAACTGGGCCTTGTGCCAAGAATCTCGAGGCTTCATCGATATGAGGGCACAAGTAAGTGAGGTGATCGTCCTTACATAACTTGCAAGGGAATTTAACCTTACATTTAGCTTGCTTGTCCCCCCCCAGCATTACGGCCGTTCTTGTCATTACTATTAGCATTCTCATTCTTATTCCCACCCTTACAATTATTCTTACCCTTCTTTCTATTCTGTCCGGGCTGCTGGTTACCCTTCTGGTCCGACGATTGCACTGAAAGTACACTCGCCATTTGGGCAGGTTGAGACGAAGCCGTAGCTTGTCCCGAAGCAGATTGGTTGATTGAAAATTGGCTAACTTGTTTTGCAACCGAATCCGTAGGTTTCGCACTTGCACAACCAACAATGCCATCGGCATGTGGTCCAGGTTTGACTTTGGGGTCGAAACTAGAACGCGGAGCATTGGGAATAATCTCATATAACAAACCGAACTAAGCATAAATCAAGTCCAGTTCCTGCGCCCTAAAGATCGCTTGTTCCTCATTCTACACTTCGGATGTAGAAACATCCTTCACTATATATGGCAATAATGACTTAAGGAACCATTCGAGGAGGAACTCCGACGGTATAAAGGCTTTAATTAACCTCTTCCGTCTACTCCACTCTTGGATATGATCCAAGATATGTGTGGCTTTATCTTGCCAAAATGTCAACAAGAGTTCAGTACCAATGTCATAACGCATTGGTAGCTGGAAGTGATTAAGAAAAGTCATCGCTAGATCATCAAACAAAGTGAATGCCCCACTAGGTAGCTCTATATACCATTTCATGGCATGCCCTGTAAGGGTGTGTTGAAATAGCCTTAAACGGATGAAGTCCTGGTGTAAGGAATTCGAAGAATACCATAGGTGAAAGGTAGTAACATGTTCGCTCGGATCCTCTCCCGGTTTGCCCTCGAACTTAGGTATGTGTGAGGGAAGCTTAGTAGGGACAGCCGGCCAAGCCGGGTCATGAGCTACCGGATCGTTCGTCAATATTGACAATTCAGGAAGGTTCATCATCGCAAGGAAAGGGAGCCTATGATGATGAGGTCGATGGACCGCTCCCTGATAGTTTTGATTCACATAGGTCTGATTACCACCATAGCCTTGGCCATAGTGCCCTCCTCCCGTTTTACCCATATAGGGTGGCATGGAAGCACCATAGTGTGGTGGACCTTGACTATTAGGAGCTACAAAGCCGTAAATTGGAGAGTAGGTAGGTTTTTGATACCCGCCCCCATAAGGTGAAGAACCCTGTCCATACTGCGTCCCATAATAGGGTCCATAAGTCATCGCATGAGATGTCGCATGAGACACTCCGTAAGTAGGAACATATGCTCCGGAAGTAGGAATATACACTCCGGAAGTAGGAATGTGACCTCTAGAAGTATGAGCATGACCTCCTGAAACAACGAGCGGTACATGAAGCTGAAACACAACCGGTCTAGTAACCGCAGTACGGACATAACTCGTAGCAACGTTTCGGCCAGAAGGACCACATTAATGAGGTGGAGGGTGAACATTTGAAGAAATAGGGATAGAGGATGGAGGGATCTGTGTAATTATGTACATACTATTCCCTATAGTCACTCGTCTCGGATCTGGTATCCTAATAGGATCACTAGCCCTAGACCTAGGATGAATATGTGATGTAACTCCCACCGCCGGGATGGAAGGTGCAATGTGACTAGTGCTCCCAAACATCTCCACATGGTAAGGAATGAGAGTGCCCCCAGGTATAGTGTTAGGCTCAAACTCAGATTCGACATGAAATGCCAAATTCATGTGTGGGAAAACCAAACATACCATAACTACCATAACTAGTGCTCGCGGGTTCAAAATGAGTCTCGACATCCTCCGACATTCCATACCAGTAATGCGTCAATGGGGAATCAACCCTAGAGTGAGTAGGTCTATCATGAAAGGTTCCTATCTTAGAAATCACAGGCCCTACCTCAGCCAAGTCGGGTGAAGGATTGTAGGTAGGAGTAAACTCCCCATCTTCCACTTGAATGGGAGAAGGTGGTTCAGGAATACCTTCTATATGGTCTCCCATGGTGCGTGAATCAATGTGCGAAGTAGTCCGCCTGGACTGTCTATGTCTCTCTCCCAAAGGAGGAGGATATGTAGAAGGTGGAAGTCCTGCTAAACGACAAGAATGGCGAGGAGCCGCACCCGAATCCACAATGACTCAAAAAATAGAATAGACTCTCTATTTACGCAAACCCTAGGCAAGCTATTGTGCACAGAGAAATCACCAATAAAATCTAAAGCCAAATGCAAGCAATCAAGGGTAGGATAAGTGAGCTCCCGAATGAAGCAGGTATGTCTCACCTAGTAGAGGCTTGAGACTCCCATACACAACAAGTGGAGGTATGTAACCAATTATTGTGTCCTTCAGCTTCAACGCGTAAAGCGACTGTGCTGTCCGACCCCAACCTGGCAGGGACACCCGCAGAATAACCCCTGCAAAGTACCCCCTCGATATCCTAGGTAAGGCCACTAAGGTCACCTCAATATAATCAATGCTCAGGTGGACAGTCGCAGGCGGGATTGACAGTATGGGCAGGGTAGCAAAGCCCAAAACTCTCGAAAGAGCCCTCAGATACGAATACAATCCTGGAAATATCTCCGGTGCTACTCAGTTATGACTAGGGGTAATCCCAATCAATAACTGCTCACACTGCCTCGTGCTTAACTCCCTTTTGAGAGGAGGATCCTGAGAAACACTGGTTATACCAAGGATTTCACACACTCACCTAGACAGACACATACATGTTGTTGTTTAGTGGTCTTGGAGAATTTACTCACAATGAACTATTCCAAGACCCTAAAACCTAATCTTGTTGGTGCACCCTATAAACGAAAAGAGTGTAGTTTATTTTAATTAAGCGTTGATTTTAATTGTCTTTATTACTCAAAAGAGGGATATGTCCGTGCAACTAATGGTGTTATAACACAACATGAAGTAAAATGCACACCTAACAATCAATGCAAATGCATTGTGTCCATGAAAACAGGGTATGCTACTACGTGAAATGCACAATTTTTCTTCAAATGATGAATGCAAGCTTTCCTATATGAAATCCTAACTAATACTCCAAAGCAAATCTAATGCAAGTATAATGCGAAATGCAAAATGCAATGCATGATGATAAGCAAATATTTTTGGATTTTTTGAAATAAAATGAGATACAAAAAGCAAAAGAATGATTCTACAACCCCCAGACTCTGCAGGCACACTCAAACATCACTCAAGCAAAGCACTAAGGTAAAATAAATCTAATGCACTAATCCCAAACAAAAAATCGAAAATGCCATGACAAGAACCTTCTTAAAAAAAAAAATTACCCTAAAAAAAACGTTTCTGGTCAAAAACATAGGTATAAACAGACTCAGGCAGTGTCAAAGGAGACTCAGCAATCATCAAACTCCACCCAGCAACCATTTAACTTCCACTAAAAGGAAAAACTAAGGGCATACGTGACTGTTCGCAGTAAACCCACGTGTATACGTGGAAATCGCAGAGAAACCCCTATGTATACGTGACTGTGAGTTAAAAACTCGCGTACAAGAAGAAAGGTGCATAAAAATCAAGGCAAATAGACAAGCTGAGACAAACTTCGCACCAATCAGACACTACCAGGAAAACATGCCCCTAGACACGACACAAAAACAAGAGAGAAAGAGCAATTCAAAGTCATTGAATGCCGATAGAAAAAACCCCCAAAGGACAACTACTAGGAACTCCCCAGCGGAGTCGCCAATTCTATTACGGAGAGAAATTCCTATGGATTG
>LPNX010843633.1:0-39899 GCA_001517045.1 Pseudotsuga menziesii | reverse complement strand
CTCCATCTCTCGATAGCAATCTCACAAGCAAAAGGCAAGCTTGGGAAGAACACAAAAGTGCTCCAAGGGACAAAGGGATGCAGACTCAAGCATAAGTTCAGGAAACAAGGGACTATAGTTTCTTTGCTCTCAATTCTCTCATATGCCTTCAATGTACCATAGAGTTCCTTATATAGCTTTTCAAAGGGGTAATGAAAGGTCAAATTCGAGCGATCTCAAGGCATAAGGAAGGCCAGGAGTCAAGTGAGTCGGATCCATGTCAAGGAAAACTCCAAAAGTATTTGGATTTTGTACACATCTCAATGTACGCAGTTTTAGGGGTCAAACCCGCGTATATACGCGATTAGGGGTTTAAAAGTCGCGTGTATCATTTTTCACATGTTTTTAGGGATGGTCAAGGAAACATCAAAGGACAAAAAATGGTCCACGAGGTCTAAGGAGTCTGCAGAGGGAAAGGGGAAGGCCATACAAAGTGTGATTCACCTGGAGTGGTAAAATCAGCTATAACAATAGGCATTTGCCTCATTCAATCGCCCAAAATGCAGCATGTTGATCAATCCCAATAGTCCTGCTTTGTCCAAGCCACGTACCTAATCCCGTTGAATGCGTAATATCGAGGTGCCTCCAACCGCTACCATAGGTTCATAGGGTTCCTCTGTGACTGTTGTCGATGCAAGAAAATCATGATCATCATACTTCATTGCCATCAGTGCTGACACAATATCCGTGGTGCATGCCATACCATGCGGTATCATTGGCATCTTCACTGGGTGTTTCTGGTTCTTGGTCAATTTCCTTGGCTTCGCACCAGACCGTGTAGGAGGCACATACCCAGGGATATCCACAATAGACACCCTTGTGCGGGCTACCGACTCCATAGCCCTTGAACTTGAAGGACCCGCCTGCATAGATGCCTCCTCCTGTGCCTGTGTAGATGTTCTGGTCTGTTGCTTCTTTGGTACTAGTGAGCTGGGTGGATGTGTCCCCCATTTCTTCTTTGGCAGATGGTTTTTGGATAAGTTAGTTGTGCAACATTGCGGTTTTTGTGCAAGGTCGGAGATGTCACGCAAGGCGTAAAATGACACGCAAGTCATAAATAGAATATTTTTATTGTTTTTTGGTCATTTTGGACCGCATTTTTGCAGATTGTGGTCATTATTTTGTAGCTTTTGTTAAGAAGTAGTTAGAAAGTTGATTAAGTGGACCATGAATATAAAGTTGCAAGCCTATTAATATATGTAGAATTGCAAGTGTTAGGAATCCATCGAAGAATTATTGAGGAACTGTTTTGGAGAATCTGTGGTTTGTACGAAGGTTAATATGACATGACAGAGGTTGAGAAAAACTATTGTGTCCTTTTCTGTTTTCTCGTTTTACTGTTTTCTGTGACCAAATATGAATGCAATGTATATCTGCGACATGGATCTATAAATGATGTGATGTTTTTTTTCTTTGAATGATGTTATTATGTTAGATCTGTTTGTGCATCAATGTTTTACTACATTTCTAGAATGATAATGAAATCTGTTGAATGATGATGTGGTTCAGTAATGCATAAGTTGACTGATTAGATCTATTGGATAATGTTGTGCTAAGTTAATGAAGTAGACACATGGTCCTCCTTCATTATGTGGAAACTTGGTTCCTTCAGCTCTTCCTTGAACATCTCGAGTGAGACTTCATCCACTCTGCGGGTGTTGTCAGACGGGGTAAAACTTGTTTAGGTCGATACTCGGGGAGATCAAGGTGGTTTGGGTGTCAACAGAGCATGGACCCTTGTCGACTAGTTTTATGTCAGCAATTCTATGTAAAAGGATGGTTTTATTTTATTTTGACAAAAAACAATTATATTTTTTATTAAAAAGGTGTTGTAGCTTCACTGGTTAACATAATAACAATGTGATTTTTTCACATTTTTCTCATAAAAGGACATTCCAAAAATTGATGCATGTCTTTCGAAAAAACCAACAAAAAATTATGATCCTTTTATGAGAAAAATTTGAAAAAATCATTTCCCATATGACCACTTTTCCTTGTATAGACCCTGTAAAAAGTGCATAATACTAGATAGGTTTACAATACATAATGACCTAGATAACTATAAAATATGCATGATATTTGCTTATTCATTTTATGCTAGAAAGTAGTGGGAGTCCTATGTGACCCCACACATTTCCACATCGATTTTGCTTTGATGGACAATATCCTGTTATGTGTTTCCCAAAGGCAAGAGACCATTAGGAAACTTGGAATTTGAGGCAACTGAATTAGTATTCTTAGGTATACTTGAGACCATCTGTCTTAAACTAAACACTCTGGTTCTAGTGCATCAATTCTTTGTTTTTGTTGAGACAAAGAACCTATTACAACATGAACTGTACCACAATTTTCCTCTTGGCAATGAATTTTGCAAGATGGTGAAAAGATAGAAGTTCTATTATTGGTAATCAAATCCTCTTGTCTTCTAGGAAAATTAATAATGTCTTGGATCTCACAAAATTGGTGGTTCTCTAGATGATTATGATTGTCCATGTATTTTGACCACCATAAATGGAAGGAAAACTCAATAGTAGAATCTAGCCCATCAATTCCATATCAATTCCTCTCTAAGCTTGTTTGAAATGAAGAATCTGAATTCCAGCACTTACATCCTCCTTTCCACAAAGAATCCTACTCAAAACTCCTTTTTCCAAACCACACGTATGACCATTTGCAACAGTTTCCATGCATTAAGGGTGATTGCAATATCCACCACGACACTATAGATCCACAAAAATTAAACAACATGAATACAATTTCCAAGCCATATTCCAAATTGAATTTTCCATACCACATATTTCCACGAACTAGACTGTCAATCCAAGAGTCTGAGTGTCAAACTAGTAGTAAAACATTGATGCACAGACCAATACGGATTGGTGAAGCCAAACCACAATATATTTTTCCAATCCAAGCGACAAGTATCCTGAGCTAACCACCTCTTTGTTTGAAAGATTCATAATCCCACCTACGCTCTATTTTATATCTATCTCCACTTGATTATGGTTTCCTACCTTTGTTCTTAGCTTGTGTGAGGTTACTGTCAAATTTATGAAGTTTCTAATGTGATCATGTAACAAACTTAAATAATAACAACAAACAATAATAAAGTAATAATAATAATAATAATAATAATAATCAACACACACACACACACACACACACACACAGACAGACATATATATATATATATATATATATATATATATATATATATTGATGAAGTAGACTATGACTCAACTACTCTGGTAGGACATAGTGATATCTTCTCAATGATGGCGAAGCCAAAACAAGCAGGGTCGGATGCTCACACGGACACTCACACGCCAAAAAACACCGGGCACGTCCTTTCAAGCAAGAAGGTAGGCAGAGTTATGAATACTAGTGAAAGAAAGCGCTCAGGAGCTAAAGACAAAAAACAGGCAGCATAATTAATAGTTGGAAGAGATATTTCGATAGCAGAGGTACCTAATTATTTAGCATCTGCACTGGTAGGAAGGTTCTGCAGGAAATCAATTGGCGAGACAGCCCTTCGCAGGTGGATGGAAGAGCACTAGAGTCCTCTTCTGCGAAATCTCCCCATGTTCCATATCTTGTCCAGGGGATGGATCCTGTTCCGAGTAATGACAAAGACAGACATACAGACATTACTAAAGAATAATTGACAATGGGAGCCGTTAGGGTTCATCTTGAAGAAATGGAGTGTGGATTTTAATGCCAACAGAGAACCACAAAACATACAGAAAGTATGGGTTATTCTACCTGGTTTGCCAATGGTGTTCTGGCAACAAGAAATACTAGAAGCTGTAGGAGGCAAAATTGACAAATGTATAGCCTTGGAGGAAGGATGGGAGCAGAAGGTGGACAGAAGGAGCATTATAATTTTGATTAAAGTCGACCTTCGTGACGGGATATACGAAGAAATTCACATGGAGATGCACGGGAGTCTATGGTGGTAGAAGCTTGACTATTGGAAAAATCCTTTTCATTGCTTCATTTGCATACAAGTTGGCCACATAGCGAAGGACTGCACAACATTGGAGCGAAGGGGTATCAGTCCAAGAACAAGGTGAAAGGAATTGCTCAGAATGAGAGAAGATGCAAAACTCAATCAAGTGACGGTGCGAAGGAACCAAATTCTTCAAAAGGAAGCTTATGTGAAACCTTGGGTAAGAAGGCTCTCATCCCTGAAATTAATTCTCCTGTCATTTCCGCTACATCAGGGGGCTGTGAACAATTCGTTGTGAAGAATTTGATGCAGTCAAAAAGTTTTGTAAAAAACCCGGAACTGGAAACCACGATGGTGGATAGTATTCAAGAGCTCATAGGAAGCCTAAGCCCTGAGAACCATACACTTGCAATGAAATCTACCATAGAAAGTCGAGAACAATCTCCCTCGAAGACAAATGTCGTACAGATTAGAAGGAAGGTGGCATCGGCTATGAAGAAAATCACGTCGATCCCAGTGCAAGAGGGAACATTTGTCATGCATGCGGGGTGTAAGAAGACAACACCGGATAGGAAAGACACTTGTAAAAAGGTGGCGTCCCCCAAAGAGCCTCCTTCATGGATTAAACACAAAATATACAACACACGTTCAAAGGGGGCGGTTGATAGAGACCAAGTGTCATCAGGAGGTTTAGCATCCAACAAAGTGGCTAAGGTCACGTTAGGGAGAAAGTATCGAATAGGAAAAGTGAAATCCTAGGCTGAGGTGGAAGTGAAGAATGGAAAACAGGAAACAATTGGTAGGGCCCTTAGAGAAGGACATACCCACGCCAGGGTTCCATGATGTTAGTACTCTCCTTCAATGCTAGGGGTTTAGGGATCCCCCACAAACTAAAGGCTCTCAAAATAATGGTAATCAGTCTAAAACCTACTATCATATTCATTCAAGAAACTATGATGGAGGGAGAAAAAGCTAAGGAAGTGCTGGAGGCCTGGCTGAAAGGCTGGAATTTTGGATACATAAGTGCAAACGGACATTCTAGGGGACTGATATCGTCCTGGAACCAAGACTTTGAGAAAATGGAGGAGGAAAAACACAGTACGGTGTTGAAAACAGTTATGAAAGAGAAAGCCTCAGGGATTTCCTTTGCAATGTACAATGTTTATGGACCATATCAAGACCGGAAAGGGTTTTGGGAAGATTTCTTCAATTCAGGACTATTGGAGACAAGGAACATTATTATAGGAGGGGACCTGAATCTAACCCTATCCAAAAAGGAAAATTGGGGAATTTCAGCCCGCCGAGACGGTCTGAGCTCATACTTTGCTAACCTCTTCAAATATAAGGAGCTGGTCGATATCCAACCATTAAAGCTTACGCCAACATGGAGAAACAACAAAAGTGGGGATCAGGCCATCTTTAAAAGGTTAGACAGATTTCTACTCTCAGAAAATTTGCTTTCAGGGTCTTTAATATTTAGAACATGGGTTGAAGTTGGGGGTCTGTCGGACCATCTCCCAGTTCTTCTACAAATTCAAAACCCTGAAATTAAATTGGCGGCCCTTTTAAATTTAATCCAGAATGGTTATTAGAGGACTATCAGAAGATGATAGGATATTCCTAGGATCACCTGGAGGAAAACCCTAATGTATCTTACATGAAGCAGCTAGCAGAAAACCTTAACAAAATAAAGAAGGTTTCAAAACCTTGGGCTAAGGATTACAATGAAAATCAACAAAACCAACTCAAAGAAGTCGAAATTTCCCTAAAAAGGATCTATGAACAGAATAACTTAGGCATTTTTACATAAGAAGAATTAAAGGAAGTTAAGGAAAAGGAGTTAAAAAGAGAAGAACTTATGGCCAAGGAGGAGCAGCTTCTAAGGCTAAAAAGAAGAGCAATATGGATAAAAGAAGGAAACAACAATACCAAATTCTTTCATAATTTCGCCAATTAAAGAAGGAATCAGAACATGATCTCGACTATAAAAGACATGAATGGGGATATGGTCGGCTCTTTTAAGGAAAAAGCTGAGGCTGGTGAAGGGTTTTTTAAAAACCTCTTCAAGGAACCAACAGGGTGCAATATTCAAGAAATACTGGAGGTCGTTAATCTGTTCCCTAGAATGATAGATGAAGGAATGGATAATATCCTGAAGGAGGAAGTCACTAAGGAGGAACTGGAAAAGTTCATGTACTCCTGTCAAAAAGGGAAAATCCCAGGACCAGATGGGCTAACAATTGAATTTTTCCAGGGGTTTTATGACCTAGTGAAAGAAGACTTACTCAAAGTAGTGAAAGAGTCTCAAAGGACTGGGAAAGTTCTAGGAGCCCTGGACTCCACATTCTTGGCTCTCATCCCCAAGAAACAGAATGCTTCCTCCTTTTAAGAGTTTAGGCCAATCTCTTGCTGCAATGTAGTCTACAAATTAATAGCAAAGATAATAGATCAAAGTCTAAATCGAATTTTAAGTGAATTCATAACCAAGGAACAATTTGGTTTCTTGTTTAATAGGAAAATTCATGATGTAGTGTCCTTGGCTCAAAAAGCAATGCATACCATCAAACTGGACAAAAAAGCAGCCTTCGCATTAAAATTGGACCTTTCAAAAGCCTATGACAGGGTGAATTGGACCTTTTTAAGACTGGTAATGATGCAGATAGGTATGGACCTGGAAATAGTCAACTAGATAATGGGATGTGTACAATCAGCATCCTTTGTAGTTTTGGTTAATGGATCCCCTTCTAACTTCTTCAGGGATTCAAGAGGTCTCAGGCAAGGGTGCCCTCTTTCCCCTTTTCTCTTCTTAATAATAGCAGATGCCCTAAGCAGAATTATCCAGCATGCAAAAAGGGAAGGCTCCTTCAAAGGAATAAGGATCAACAACATGGTAGAATTATCACATATCCTGTTTGTAGATGATGTGGTAATGTTGGGAGAAGGTAGCTAGGGGAAACTAAAGGAAGCAGAGAAGATCTTGGAATTATACAAGAAAGCCACAGGCATGCACATCAATATGGAAAAGTCTATTCTCTTAGAAAATGGTTTAACAGAAGGCGTAAAAGAAAGGATTAGGGTTGTATCCCCTTATATTTTAAAACCAATGGATGAAGGCTTCAAGTATCTAGGGTTTGTACTTAATCCCAATGCCTAATCATTCAAATATTGGATGTGGCTGTATAAAAAGGTTGAGGGCAGAATTGGTTGTTGGACTTACAAATTCTTGTCTAGGGGAGGAAGGTCGGTACTGCTTAAGGCAGTTCTTCAGAGCATCCTGGTATATTGGGCCACAATTGCTTACATCCCCAAGGGCATCTTATAGAAACTCATAAATAAATTCTTCTCCTTCTTGTGGTCTGCAAAGAGACATTCGGAAGGAATCCCACTAGCTAAATGGCAATTCATTGCTAGCCTGAAAGAACTAAGGGGATGGGGGATAAAAAATCTCTATCTGTTATGCCAATCCCTGGCATCCAAAACTATATGGGGCCTAATCAAGAACCTAGAATCCCTATGGGGAAAGGTATTATCATCCAAATACTGCCCAAATGGGTCCATTCAAGAATGGATAAGGAAGAGAGACAAAACCTTAAAAAATGGGTCCATCGGGTGGAAAGCATTTGTTTTAGCCTTCCCCCGGGTAGGAAACTGGCTGGCATGGCTAGTGGGGAATGGAAGAGAGATCAGGGTTGGGGAAGATCCATGGTCAGGGGTAGGGGAGAGATTCAAACTCTCAGAAAACCTAATCACAAAATTACGTAGCTCTGGGATCCGAACCCTAAACCAAGCTTGTGTAACAACTCCACAAAGGGCATTACTATGGAAGAGCTCAGAATATTTAGGACTAGCGGAAGGACTAAGGGAGGAATGGAAGGAATACATTTCTCTGCTCAAATCTAAATTTATTCTTTTAGAAGAGGGGAGGATAGACAAGCTAGTATGGACTAAAAACCTAGTCAATGGGGAATTCACAGCTAAATTGGGCTACAAAAATTGGGCATGGGAGAAACATCAAGGAGTAGAGGAGACTTGGTGGAAGCAACTTTGGAAATCCAAAGGACCCTTAAAGGAAAAAATTACCTTATGGCTGAACCTCAATAATAAGTTTCTAACTTAGGACAACTTACAGAAAAGAGGTTGGAATGGCCCAAATCGTTGTGCACTCTTCCATTCAAACGATGAAAATATATCTCATTCATTTAATCTCTGTCATTATGCAGACACAGTGTGGAAGACTGCTTGTAGAGAATTTTAAGTCCAAGGAGTGTCCGAGATTTCTTTGGAACACAAAGCAAAAGCTTGGTGGACAGAAAAATCGGTACGTCTCTACAGTGCTTACCCATCTCTTTTCTCCTTTGGAATATGGTGGGCCAGAAACATGGCCATTTTCAATAACAGATTAATTCCACCTGAAGTAACTTCAGCCCCTGTGATACAGTGGGCTAGAGAATACAAAGTTCAAGAAAAAGAGCCAAAGGTCAGAGTACTAGTTCCTCCAGAAATCAACAAAGGAATTCCATGGGCATATTTTGATGGTGGAAGTCAAGGGGACCCCCCACTGGGAGGCTCGGGAGGGGTACTATATCTCTCAAGGTTCCATAAGATTCAAGCAAAATTTTCACCTGGGCACTGTACAAACAACAAGGCTGAACTTGCAACTTTACACATGGTCCTGGAATTAGAAAAATAAAAAAACCACATTTCACAATTACAAGTATTTGGGGACTCAAAGATGGTGGTAGATTGGGTCAATAAAAAGATCCAAATCAACGCCCCACACCTGCAGCAGCTACTAAATGCAATAAGAAGACTACTGGAATCATTCTCTAACCTCATGATATCACACATTTCTAGGGAGTTGAACATGGAAGCTTACAGACTATCCAAGCTAGCTCTCCTACTGGAGCCAAGCAAGCTGGAAACAGAGGAAACTTCAGAGAATTAAATTCAAAAATGTTAACAGAAGATGTATAAAGGATCAAGAACATGAACATACAATGGTATAAAAGGATGTTTTTTTGCAATTTTGTAAATTATGTCGATATGTATGATGAAGAGAAGATATTGAGTCTTCAGTAATGAAAGTTCTACAAGAACAGTTCATAGCCATTCTTTATTTAGAATGGTAGATATTTTCCATTTGGAATATATATATATATATAATCAATAATGTCTTTATGAAAGGGTATTCCACCAAAATATAAATAGCAAATCCTCAATTGTAACTAATCAATCATCATATCTGTTTTATCAATCTTTATATATATATTCATGGATTATTTGTATTTTCGAAAGTGGAAGTTTGAGAAGTTATAGTAAATGGTTTTTTACCGTTACAGTGGTATCAGAGCTATACGGCCCTTGGCCATTATAAAACATAAAAAAAAAGGAAAGAAAAAAAAGTTAAAAAAGAAAAGATAAAAGTAAAACAAAAAAAGGGTAAAAGTGAAACCACATGTGGTTTCTTAAAGTGGGTTTGGGTTTGAATATAAAAATGCATAATAAATACTACTAAGAAGCATGTGAGATTTGAACTTAGGTGGGGAAGGTAACACTAATTCCTCCCAACCACCCAATCTACTAGAATTTTACAAAACTTAAGGGAACAAAAAAATCTAAAAGTACATAATAATTGCTACTAAGAAGCAAGTGAGATTTGAACTTAGGTGGGGAAGGTAACAATGATTCCTCCCAACCACCCAATCTACAAGTATTTATCAACCTTCAAAAAGAAAAAGAAAATATTAGTATTATTATTATTATCATTACTTAATAATTGTATTAAGTACAATTATTAAATTATAAGAGTAAAGAAAAACAAGACAAAATCGAAGAAGACAAGAAGTCAGTCAAAAGGAAAACCAACTATCGTCAAAGAATACCAAAAGTCAAGAATTATGGCAAAGTCTAAATCCGAATTTCAGTCCCAACTACAAGTAGCAATTCACAAAGCATTTTACATGACGAAGTTGGATATTTCTAAGGAATTAATGAGTAAAAAATATACCAATCAGAATCTACGAAACCAAAAAAACTTGAAAGATGCAGTCGAGAATAACGAAGAAATAAAACGATTAAACAAAATCATCAAGGAAAAAGATGACAAAATCACGCAAATTCAGACAAAAGTAAGATGCAAAGAAGCAGAGAATTGTTGCCTTCGGCAACAGATTGAGAAACTCCGGTAAAAAGAGGAAGACTCAAAAAAAGCGCACAAGTTGAAAATTACAAAAGTCTATAACACATTAACAAGTAATACTAAAGAAATATACCGATTAATAAATCATAATAAATTATTAGTTATGAATATCAAGAAGTTAAAGAGTACCAAGAAGGCAGACAACTCGAATGAAGACATCGAAGGAAAAGTCATAGAAAAACAAGAAGAAAATAAATTCCTTCTAATTCTTAATCAAGAACCAGAGAAAGAAATCGAGAAGTTAAAAGAGGAAAAAAAGTCGCAAGATGAAAGGTTCGAGAAGATTCGGAGTAAAAACAATCTACTGGAGAACAAAATAGCGCATATCTAGAGAGAAGCATCCAGACTCGTCGAAAAACAAAGTCAAGTCGAGGAAGTGAAGGTAGTCCTCGCCGTAGTTAAAAAGGAAGAAAAAAAAACAACACATACACCTTATAGACATCCCAATTATAATCATCATTTTGACCAACGACAGGGTCAAAATGAGCATTCAAAAAAGAGTTATGTTGACAAGCAAACAGTTTGACATACTAAGCAACAATTGAGACAACCTGTTTCCCAAAACAATCTCAGAGGTCCAATCAAAATAGATCTGGGATGGACCACAACAGATACGATGCGACAATTCTCCTAGGGAATCTGTAACTCGTATCGTCTTATCTCATCAAGTGTCACAAAGGATCCAGAGATGAGTTCAATCAAATCAGACGTTGATGTAAATGAAGCTTTGAGGACAAAGCTTCCCTTAAGGGGAAGGCAATGTAACAAACTTAAATAATAACAACAAACAATAAAATAATAATAATAATAAACATCAATATATATATATATATATAATAATTAATGTCTTTATGAAAAGGCATGACTCTTAATGAAAGGGTATTCCGCCAAAATATAAATAGCAGACCCTCAATTGTAACTTATTAAATATCATATCTATTTTATCAATCTTCTTAAATTTCATGTATTATTTGTATTTTTGAAAGTGGAAGTTCGAGAAGTTATAGTAAATGATTTTTTACCGTTACAGATCCTAAGGTATATTTTCTACTTGTCAATTTCCTTGGAGTTTGTATTCCATACAAAACTTTGGTTTCTACATTCCAATTAAAAAAAAAAAAATAGGGACCCAAGGTAAAACCCCCCACATTTTTTAACACTCCCATAGCATGCTCAGAGGCTTCATTTTCTAAACAATCTTCCTAACTAATATGAGATCTTGAAACATGATAGAACTCCAACTTCTCAAAGTGACTAGATTCGTTTTTAATCCACTGAACAACTCTAGCAATTTTTCCATCTATTGTAGTCAAAAGCATTCACATATATGTTATGTCAATTGATGAATATCTTATTACGATTTAACTTCTAATTCTCCTTGACTCCAATATTTTAAGGCCCACAAAGAGGGCTAGTGCTTCGACTTGATTACAAGCGTCTTTTCCCAATCCCTATTTAAAAATATTTTCCAGGTTTCCCTCGAGGTCTAAGATAACATTGTTTCCTACTTTAGTTCTACACTCCTTGCTCTATGTTTGTAATGTAGTTTACATAACCAGTGAAATGTGAAGTCCCTATCATGTATGCATATACAAAGAAGATAATTCTATGTAAAAGGATAAACTACATATATATAATATGAAAAATATTTTTTTTCCAACTACTATTATATTCAATTATGTATCATAAACAATCCAATGTGAAGATCCCATTGCATCAATGTGCATTACTTGTAATAAGACAAGACTCCATTCTACAGAGATTACGCATTATTAACTCTTTATTCTACTAACCACCTCATAAATGAGGTCCAATACACCTTGATTTTGAATACCTCTAATCTTATACCAACCTCATTAATACATACTACTAAAATTAGATATATTATCACTCATATCTACAACAACGTCAACTAAGTCAATATAAATTAACAAAGTAAATAATTCACACCAACACCTACCAAGATATTAGCATTCCCACTACTCTAATTCTCTCATCTTAATTGGGAAATGGTACATAAGCCTAAAGGATAATAAATATATAAATTAAAATAAAAAAGGAGAGACATAGTGAAACATCCCTATTTATGTATGCATATATAAAAAAGATGATTCTATTTAAAATGATGAACTATAAAAATTGGAATAATATAATATATATTATATTTTAGACAAAATGAAATAATGATTAGTTACTATGTTATCCAATATAAAGATCATATTGTATTAATGTGAACTGATTGTAATGGTTCCATACCGCATTAATAGGAATTATGCACCACTAATTCTTTAGTGCTACCAACCACCTCATTAATGTGGACAACTAAAGTTGGGTACAATATTACACATATTTTCATTTCATTGATGTCAATTAAGTCAATATTCTTATTAAAGTGAAGTATTTACATCAATACCTACCACATTGTTCAAATTAACTTTTTTTAAGGTCAATTGTGATAATTTGTTATAAGGTTTTTTCACTGTATTTGGTGTTCAGTGTGGCTTAATGGTTGTAATTATTTAAAAAAAAAAGTTCATCTATATATTGTAAATAACTTGATGGAGTGTTTTAATTCAAGTCATGCATCATGAACATTAATGAGGTCTTCATTGATTGTATATCATTGTCACATTCAAAAAAGAAATCAATTTATATCATATTGCATATAGAGGTTACAATTAAAATATTCTTTGTGATTTATATTAAGGAATTCATAAAAGGTGCTGGAAAAATAGAGTTTGATGCCAAAATGAAGGGTGAATCATATATGGATAGAAGAATCAATTACATGGAACAAGGATTCTATGTGATACACACCTTCATCCCCATGAGGGTGTGCACTTGTGGGGTAAAGGTGTGAATTTGTGCACAAATTCACACTCTCACTCCCACCATAATAGGAGTGAGTATGTCCAAATATTTCACAACCCACCCTCCTAGCGAGTGAGGGTGTGCATTTTCCCACGAAGGTAGTTTGTGGGGAAAACACATTTTCCATGTTTTTGATAGTGTATCAAGTATTTTGGGGTGTAGATAAACGTTTCAATTATATATATTTACACATGGATTAAGACTATATTAATTCACAATAGTAGTTGGGTCTCAATTGAGGGTTCACAAGTGTCAAGTTGCCACATGCCATTTGTTTAGATAAAAAAAATTCTACTTTCTTATAATCGTTGACCATCCTAATTTGATTAAGGTTTAACTTAGTAAAAACATAAAATGATGAAAATTGTACCAATTTTACTTACAATTATTTTTATTTTAAATTAAAATTTTGATGTAGAAAAGAGTCAATCTAGGTGGGGACAATAACACTAAACCACCTTAAAGTCATCATTTAACACACTCTTGACAAGTAGAATAATGTGTGGAAGAAATCTCATTATTTTGAAAGGTTTTAAAAGGTACAATGTCCATTGAAATATGTAAGAAAGCTTCGTAAATAATTATGAAAAGATGTAATGTGGACCCTTTTAAATATATAAGAAGTCTTTAAGAAATAACTAAAAATAGTTATAATGTGGATATGGATTAAATGGTATCAAAGGAGTTTACTTCTTATATGTAAATTATTATTAATGAAACACCTAAAAAAAGCTTTGATCAAATCTAAAAAACAAACAAACCTTTCACTAGTCAAAGGATTAGAAGGGTTTTATTTATTCGTTTATCAACATCAAATCAATCAATTAAATGAAAAAAAATTAAAAAGAACATTGAACATACATTTTATGAATGGACTAAGCACTACAACAATATTAAAAAACAATCACTAGACATAGTAACGATATCATTTCATAGGTGAAAAATAGGTAAGGGTTGTGGTTTAATGATATTGGGTGGTGGTTGGGCCCTATAGGTGTCAAGATCCTATTCAATCCCAAAGATGCCTATAAACCACCTCTATAAACCACCCTTAATTCTAAAGAAAATAATAAATTTTAATTAAAAAAAGCTCACCTTTTATTTATAAAGCATTGAAAGTATTGAACACATTTTTACTCACAACACACATCCATTTCCTACCTACGCTATCTAATCACACTTAGGCTTTGGTCATGAGAAAATATAATCTTTATGAACATATTTGAAAGAGAGAAGCTCGTGTAAGAGTCGTAGCTAATGGATATAGAAGTATGATAAAAAAAATAGACAATAAACGTACAAGATCTCTATATTTAGAAGTTCAGTTCAGTGATCATTTCTTTAAACTTGAAAAAAAAGGTAAATTAAAATATAACTTTACATAATATTCAAAGATCTACCAAACCTTTAAATAGGTAGAATTTTAGTTTATAAAATGCTCGATGAAAGGGTTTCTGGAGGTGGGCGAACCTTGGGTTTTTGGGCGTAGCGATCCCCTGTATCTGCTCCTGCGGCCTGTTGGAGCGGTTTGGGGGCCGGTTTTGTGGTGTTCATTGGACAGGGGTTTTATAGCGCATCATGTACCGATGCATGCGGCTCTTTGTGGCGCATGGGGGGCTGACCTGCCACGGTCTTTTTTTAGTATGCTGAAGTCGCTTTCTGGGGCCTGCAAATATTTTTGCGTTTTGGGGATCACGTGAAAATGGCGGAACAGGTCGTTGATTTCTTGCACGGGTTGTTGGGGTTGGTAGCTTAACCCTTGTGTGCTTTGTCGTTGTCGGAAGCTGGCACTGTTGGTCTTTGGCTGGACTTTGGGTACCAGTTCCTGCGGTTCTCAGTGAAGATTTGCGGGGCTATAGGTGTTTTCGTCGGGGTTTGCGGCCCTTGGGGGCGGTTAGGGGGCCGGATTTGTGGTTTTCTGTGGACGGGGGTTTCCAGCATATCTTGTACCGGTACATGCGGTTCTTGGAGGCGCATGGGGGGCTGACCTGCGGCGTTATTTCGATTTGCTGAAGCCTCTCACTGGGGCCTGTGGATGCTTTCTTCTGTAGTCTTATGGGTTACATGTGATGCCGGCGGAACGTGTCGCTGTTCCTTTGCTCGGGTAGTCGGTTTGGTCGCTTGAACCCTTGTGTGCTCTGGCTGTCGGATGCACCGGGCCTGCGGCTCTCAGTGACACATCTCGGGGCTGTAGGTGGTTCGCCCGGTGTCCCATAACCCTCTTCCACCTGGGGTTACATTTGGCGGGGTTCACGTGATGGTTTGGGGAACGACGTGTTGTGTCCTCTCTCGGACTGATGGGGTTTGTGCATGACTACTTGATGTACTGAAGCTGTTGGATGCTGACATTGCAGAGGGGTACCGTAGATCCTTGTTGGGTTGTGGTGGCCTGGATCCTTGAACCTGGGCAATGGTTTCTTCTTCGGTGTTGGGAAGTATTTAGGTGTCCCCATTGGGGGGTATATTTGGGTGAGCTGTTTCTTGGCGGCTTCTTCCGGGACTCTCTGGGCTCGTGACGGCATTGTGGTCCTTGTGCTGGTGACTACTTACCTGCATGGAGGGGTTTTTGTTGCTGAGTGGAGGGCTCCCACCAGTCACACAACGGGGGTTATTATCTACCATACACCTGATGACGACGTATTGCTGACTGGTTCGTGGGGATGCTCGTTTTTCTTCGATGAAAGGGTTTACCTCCTACCGACTCTCTGCTTGGCGGTCAGGTTGACCTGACTCCAGGTAGCTCTAACCTTACTGTCTGTATTTCTCCTGCTCTGTCTCTGGTGGCGTTTCTTATCTGTGGCTGCTATTGATGGGGTTTTTTATGTTATTTTCTTCATTGGATTTATGGAGTTCACCCTCTTATGAGGGTTAGTACCAACCATCAAAAAGTGAGAATTTTTTCTTCTTTCTCTGTTTTTTATGTACCTTCTATGATTGTTGGTGAACCTGTGGTGGGGAAATTGGTGGTTTATGTGCATTATCTGTGGTATTGAGGTGTCATCCTGTATCCTCTATTTATTTATACTTGCTGTTGTAGGGTAATTTACTTGTTATATTTCTGTCTTTTAGTTATTTACCTGATGAGTGGGGGATTGGGGAGGTCTTTGTCGGCTGTGTCCTTGGGCCGTTGTTAGCCTTGTGGCTGTATTCTTGCTGGGGGTATCTCTGTCTGCCCATTTTTTATTTTGGGGCTTGTTGTTTACTCTTTTGGCCTGTTTTGGGGGTCTCTCGGGTATCGGTTACCTTGCTCTCCTGGCACATGGGGGGCCCTACCATGGGTAGTCAACCTACTTACCCTGGGATGGGTCGGACTATCCATGCTACTCGGCATAAGGCAAAAGCCCTTAAATCTTATGCTCATAAACCCCATTTTGCTCTGGGACATGACATCTTTTTGGACAGGGTGGAGAACCTTTGCTGTAGGGCATTGATAGGTAGACTGGAATATTGTTCCATGACGAAAGATGGTTGGGTTGATTGGGAAACCCTGGGACATTGGAAGCCTCTTATACATTATGTCCCCTCGATTAGCCTATTGGCTAACAATTGGCTGGTATTTGTCTTCTTAGAGGAGTCTGATGCATCCCTCATTCTGGGAAAACTTTGGCTGGTTCTTGAGGGTTCTGTTGTTCTGAAAAAGTGGCACTCGGGGTTTGATCCTTTGACTAAAAGAGTGGCTGTAAGACATATTTGGGTCTTATTACCTGCACTACCCTTTTCGCTCTGGAATAAGGATGTACTTATTAACTTGGCAAATCTTCTTGGTCGTTTTGTCGCTCTGGAGAAGGATTTCCACCATATTTATGATAAAAGAGTAGCTAAGATTCTGGTTGAGGTGGACATTACCAAGGGACTTATTCCTGAAATTGACCTTGAGTGTGGGGATATTAATATCACCCAGAGATTGGACTACTTGCACATGCCATTCAGGTGCTTTTTCTTCCATGAAACTGGTCATATCCATAATTCCTGTCCTAGCCTCCGTTCTGGTCTTCCTTTTAAGAATGGGTTTAATTTCATCCCTGTCACTGATGTGCCCTGTCTTGATTCTGATATCCTGCCCACTGCTCCTCTGGAGGAATCTACTGAATCCACTTTTCCTACCGTTCCTGGTTCTTGCACCTTACCTACTGTTCCCCTGGAGGTTTCTACGATACCTTCCCTTCTTGATTCTAGTACCCTGCTTACTGATCCTCTGGAAGACTCTACTAATCTTATCTACAATTTGTCTTCTCCCTCCACCTTTGATGACCTCTCGAAAGGTCAGCTGATGTACATTGAGGACATGGAAGTTGTAGCAAAAAATTCTTGCATTACTCCGGTGGTGAAATTGGTTAGCTCTGATGTGATTGGCCCCCCTCCCCTTACCCTGGACCACTATCCCTCCCTCCCTCTGAACTCATCTGGCCTGTCATCCTCATCCGCTCTTCCATCTCCTGCTACCTTCCCTGTGCCTACTACAATCCAGTCCTCCTGAATCACCTGCCTTTCATGACCCTTCTCTCCTCACTGCTCTCTCTATCTTCTCAGACAAGACTCCCTTATCCCCTTCCACTTTACCTTTGGAATCTTTCAGATTTAAGGATGTGACCATCAGGAAATATAGGAAGGCCTAGCGGGAGGGTACGGGGGATCAAAAATCCTACACCCCTCTTTCGACTCGTTTAAAGCAGGAAGCCTGACTCTCTCCTTCCTCTCCTGTCACTCCTCAGGTACTTAGAGCATGTACACATGTGGAACCCAATTCCCCATGAAGATTTTATCTATGAATATCCATGGGTTTGGGGGTTTGGCCAAACAAAAATCCCTTGGTTTGTTATTATCTGACCTTAGACCTGATCTGATCCTCTTGCAAGAGACGATGTGTAGTTATGCACATGCTCTTTACTTGTTCTCTACACTTAAGCCTGGTTGGGAATTTTGTGCATCTGATGCTTGTGGTCTCTCTAGGGGTCTACTTGCTGGTTGGGACCCTCACTTGGTTCGTTGCAAAGATTTTTCATCACTGGATGGTATTGTACTTAAAGAAACCTTTAAAGGTATGGCTGAGACTTTTATCGTGATTAACTGTTACGGTCCCTATATTCATAGAACTAGCTATTGGAACAGCTTGGTGTCTGGTGGAATTCTGGGATTGCCTAACTTACTCCTGGCTGGGGATCTCAACTTCACCTTATCATCTTCAGAAGTATGGGGGAAAAAATCTAGGTTGGATCCTTCGGCATCATATTTTTCCTAGCTTATCTCTGGTAATAAGTTGGTGTATCTTTCTATGGACCCTTCTGCCCCTACCTGGAGAAACGGGCGCTCTGGGGATGCGGATATTTGCAAAAGATTGGACAGGTTCTTATTATCTGAGTCTCTCCTACCTTCCTTTTCCTACTATAGATCCTGGGCTACTCCATCTGATGTATCAGATCATTATCCTATATGTTTGGAATGGGGCCCGTATAGCCATGCACCTAGCAGGCCTTTCAAATTTAATAAGGCTTCACTGATGGAGGAGGATTTTAAGCAATTGGTCTGGTCCTCCTGGAAGACTTCTCTAGATTTCAATGATCTCTGCCATATGGATTTACTTGCCCACAAGTTACGTAGACTTAAAGGCTCTGTGAAGAATTGGGGAAGGACTAAAAATCTTGAAAGGCGACAGCAGATTCTAGATATAAATATTGGCATCTCGAAATTATTATTGGATGATTCTGGTATTTTATCGATACCAAATAAAATTAAATGGGATACACTTCAAGAAAAGAAGAATAAATATTGGGCCCACGAGATCACGACTCTGAGGTTGAAGAGTAGGGCGTTGTGGTTAAAGGAGGGGGATGCAAATACGAAGTTTTTTCACTCCTTTGCTTCAGCCAGAAGGAATACAAATACCATTTGGTCTTTAAATGACCAGGATGGTAATTATGTATCGGAGGACTTGGCTCTTAAGGCTCTTGGCGTAGAGTACTTCAGTAACCTTTTCTGTGATGATAAATCCTCTGATATTGCAGATCAACTAAATGTGGTCAGACTCTTCCCACACATGACTTCTGATGATTATATAAATTGCTTCCTTAAGCCTATATTGGGCTCGGAAGTTGAAGCTGTGCTCAGGGGGTTTAAAAAGGATAAGAGTCCTGGACCTGATGGGTGTCCTGTTGAGTTTTTTCTGGCGTTTTATGATCTGGTGGGGGAGGAGCTGGTAATGGCTGTGGAACAAGCTAGATTATAGGGTAAAGTCTTGGGTGCCTTGAATTCTACTTTTTTGACCCTGATTCCTAAATGTGAAAAGCCTTTAACCTTTGCTGATTTCCGGCTGATCTCCTTATGTAACCTGGTCTACAAGATTATTTCAAAGATTGCTACTATCAGACTTAAGCCTATCTTGAACCATTCTCTATCAGCTCATCAATTTGGCTTTCTCAAGGACAGACAGATTACTGAACCGGTGGGTATTACCCAGGAACTTCTGCACTCGATTAAGACTAAAAATTCAGATGCCTTGGTTTTAAAATTGGACCTTGTAAAAACTTTTGATAGATCCAACTGGACCTTCATCAGATTGCTGCTCATTCAGATTGGCATCCCTCTTATGGGTGTAAATTGGATTATGGGTTGTGTCACGAGCTCCTGTCTTGCTGTATTGGTAAATGGGTCTCCCTCTGACTTCTTTCCTGTCTCTAGAGGGCTGCGTCAAGGATGCCCTTTATCTCCTCTCTTATTTATCTTGATTATGGAGGGACTCAGCCGCATTATTTTGGATGCTCAGCACAATGGATCGATCATGGGTTTTCAGTACTCTCCTCAACTGTCCTTAACCCACCTGTTATTTGTAGATGATGTTATTCTTATTGGGGCAGGAACTATTGATGAATGGAGTGCATATAAAGGTGCTCTTGATTTATTTTGCGGGGTATCTGGGATGTATGTTAGCCCTTTAAAGTCTTCTTTCCTCTACCAGAATGTTGATTCCGTGTTCAGGGGGAAACTTGCTGAACTCTTTCCTTTCAAGATGGACCCTATCACTGTGGGTTTCAAGTACTTGGGCTTCAATCTTAAACCGTTGGGATACCACACATCTGACTGGAGATGGCTTATTCATTTATTTGAAAGAAAGATTCATAATTGGACTTACAGGTATCTTTCTCTGGGAGGTAGAGTGGTCCTCATTAGAGCTGTTCTAACTGGGTTGGCTGTCTATTGGTTTGCATTGGCAAGATGTCCCAAATCTATACTAAATGCACTGCGCAAACTTATTTTTTCTTTTCTCTGGGGATCCTCTGACGGACACAAGTTTTCCCATCTGGTCAACTGGGAAACTCTTTCCCTTCCTATTGAATTTGGTGGCTGGGATATCAAGAACCTTGAATGGTTTGGTATCTCACTAAGGCTCAAGAGCTTGTGGCGACTTCTCACTGGTACTGGGAATTGGAGCAGGATTATTGCTCATAAATATTTAAAGAACATACCTCTTGAAGATTGGATTCGTGGCTGGTCCTTTTGTATTATTGGTACTTCATATTTTTGGAATGGTTTTATCAGAATCTTTGAGTGGATTACCTGTCAGCTGGGATGGAAGGTGGGAAATGGATTAAAAATCAGGGTGGGCATTGACCCCATTGCAGGGCTCAACTCACAGTACATCCTATTTGAGGAGCTCAAGGAATATCTCACTGACCTGGGGATTACCTATCTTGCACATGCTCTTAATCTGGATGGTAGTGGCTTGGATGGGACTGATTGGTACTCAGCCTCGGACCTGCTACTGGGAGGAGTCTGGGCTGATCAATGGTCCTCTTATGTAAATGGACTGTCACATGGGGGTATTAGGATTAGGCATTCTGAGGACAGACTGTTATGGATGTTTGATGAACAGAGGGGTAAGGTGACAACCAGGAAATCTTATGAACTCATTGTCTCAAATCACAAAACTGTTCTGGAAAATGACATCATGATGAAGATTTGGTACTTTAAAATTCCCCTTAAGATTAAATGTTTTGTGTGCCTCTCCTGCAATAAGAAAATTAATACTTGGGACATTTTAAGCAATAAAGGATGGAGCGGACCCAATAGATGTTGTCTCTGTAAAGAGGAGGCAGAGTCGGTTGAACATCTTTTTGTTAGTTGTCGTTTTCTGAAGGAGGTAATCAGTGGACTCATCTGTATATTTAATGTGCACATACACTGGAATGCCTCAACCTTACTGGAAAATTTATCTATTTGGTTATCACAGAAGGGTATTTTACTGTATCTGCCTATTTTCATCATATGGAATATTTAGAAGGCTAGAAACCATTTATGTTTTGATGATCAGGAGCCCATTTTAAATAGACTGTTATATATTATTTATGATGATGTTATGACCTTTAAGCCTCCTCTGATTCACAAGCATAGAATTAGGAACATTGGGAAGTCTCCTACTTTTGTGTATCCTATGATATTTTTTGATGGTGCTGCTGCAAAAATTTTGGGTGGAGCGGGTATCTGTCTTTGGCTGAATGAACATCATATTCTTGCCTTCAAGCTTGGATGTGGCAGTTGTACAAATACTAGAGCTGAGCTCTTAGCACTTTGGGCATCACTACGGGTCGCCAAGGATATTGGGTTACTTTACCTACATATCTTTGGCGACTCCTCTATGATTATAAACTGGGCTAAAAAGGAATCTACCCTGGATATGGTGAATCTTGAGGCCTGGTGCTTCAACACTAGAATTCTCATGTCCTCCTTCATGTGGGTGGATCTCAGTCATGTTTATAGGGAACATAACAGGAGGGCAGACATCTTATCAAAGGAGGGACTGCACTTGGCGCTGGGCCATCTCTTACTTACTAAATCCTATGGGAACAAGATTATTGGGGTTAACTCATCACAGCTCTTTTAGAATATGCTCATTCTATTACAGTTGATCTCACTTGATTCATTGAGATACTATCAGGTATTGTTGAGCTAGCTACTACAGGATACAAGAGTCTCTCTCCCTCCTTGGATCAGATTTTTGGGCTCCTGTTATTTTCTCTAGGGACATAGATGACTGTATTAGACAACCTTCCTATGAGAGGGATCATTTGTAGTGATCCCCAAGTGCTTTGAGCTACTCTGTATTTTCTGTGGGTAACTATTTGTATCAATTGTGTCTTTTGTATGTTTGGATAGGTTTTATTTACTGATTTGATGTACTGTCCCTGGTGGCAAAAATGTATATCTTGAAGATGTAAAAGGTTCCTTTGATTCATTGAATACCAAGGAATGATTTTTTCGACTGAAAAAAGGTATAATTACAATATGCAACAAAATTGAATAATAGATATATAGTTGTAATAATTACAATATGCAACAAAAATGAATAGCCATATAAAACAATAAAGTTTAACTTGGCATGTAAAAATAAATCATCAAATGACAAAGTTTAAACCATCAACTTGTTACTATTTTAATAACCAGAATAGAATATGACCCTCGCCTAGAAAAGAAAAGTAGACCCTCTAGCTGTATCGGAACCATATCCATGGATTTAAAATGATGATTTCTATCTTTGAGCTATGGTGACATGGTCGTAGGCTGGTGCGACATGGTCGTAGTCTGGGGCAGCTCGGTCGATGACTGAAGCCTAATCTCGATTTTTTGCTGTTGAAGTCGGTTGTTCATCATCACCTGTATTCTTCTCTGCGGAATTTATGGATCCCTAATGGTGGTTCCATATTCAGTTGGAACTCCCCTCTATCATTGCAACTCGGCCATCTAGTATATCTGGCAAGCATTGGAACAAGCACATAGTTTACATTCCCTGATCATTTTGGGGTTTTGGAGTGGGAAACTATCCGTCCAGAGGAATTTTCGGTCGAAGAGTATTCCATCTTCCAGACTGACACTGGAGACGCCAGTGATGGGTGGAGGGATTCACACTAATCCTCGGGAGAAGGTTACGTTCTTTCCCTCTGTGCCTCCCAGGGAGAACATTATGGGTCAGGAAGTCCGAATTTCAGGGGGTATGTCGGGAGGGGATGGGCTCCATTTAGCTGCACCACTCAAGGGGGCAGCGTCACGACCCCTGATTAGGCTAGGTGAACTATCTCCTCCATATACCAGTCTAGAGAAGATTAAAGGTACCCGTCCTATGTGTGTATTTGGCAAGGATGTCACCATGGAATCTGTGGAGGCCCTATCGAAGAGAGAATTGATAGGACAGTTTGAGTTCCTCACCCTGTCTTGAACAAAGATCTTGAATTGGTTTAGGGTTATTTGGAAGCCTTTCCTGAATTCCATTCCTAGGGTTTTGTCGGTGGCTAACAGATGGATCATATTCCAGTTCATTTATGAAGAGGATAGAGCCATCATCGAGAATCAATTTTGGGTAATAGGCCATGGCTCCTTAGCTCTCGGGCGTTGGCATGTCGGCTTCGAACCTCGAACCGAAAAGATTGCCAAGAGGAACCTATGGGTGATTCTTCCCAATTTTTTGGTCCATTGCTGGAATATCAAAGGATTCATGGGTATTGCTGACTCTATTGGTCGCTTCATCCTGATGGAGGATGAACAACAGATGGGGTTCGAAAGGGTCTCTCCTAGAGTACTAGTGGAAATGATTGTCGATGAGGGATTGTTGGATGAGGTCGAGGTCATTTGGGATGGAGGTTCTTTCATTCAGCAACTAGACTACTGGTGCCTGCCTTTTAAATGCCACAAATGCTGGGCTCTTGGGAATCTTAAAGCTAACTGTCTTGGTAACCATTCTCGACCATCAGAGAGACTATTCACTCATGAGTCCCCATTCGACATGGATAAGGATATTAACTTCCCTCTTTCACTGGATAAGGCTTCTACCACCTCTTTCGTAGGTAAGTTTACAGCCTCTGTTCCTTTACTCCTCAACTTCATCTCTGTCGTCGATATCCTTGAAGCCCTTACAGTCTTAGACACCGGACCATCTCTGAATGGATCTCCACCTATAATAGATCAATTAGGGGTTGCAAGAGATGTTTTGGAGATGGTGACCACTATATCTAGCTCCAGCCCTTTCGATCTCCCCGCTATGCATACTTCACCTCTATCCTTCAACCCATCATCTCCATACTATCCTGGCCATCCTCCATTAACCGATAGTGAATACCCTCCACTGTCCAAACTTGCTCCGTCTCCATCTTTAACTTCTTGTGAGTATCCCCATCCTCTTATTGCTTCCTCTTTCCCATTGAACATCAATATGTCCTCTCCTTTGTCAGATCAACTTGAGTCCTTTGATGGAGATCCTCGTCCGAGACCGAATCTGACCCAATGTGATCCCCTTCTGACTTATACATCATAGGGGCTATGCTCTCCTGTTGTCAAACATATCTCCTCCATTCACACAACAAATGTCACGGTTTGGAAAGGAAAGGGCCCTAAGAAAGGGCGTGAAAATTGCAAGAGCATCAAATACAACATCAAAGCGTCATCTGGGGATTGTTCGGTGATCAAACCATCCTCAGGGGGTGTGCCTATCTTGGGCGTAAATTATGAAGCTGACCAATCTGAATGGGCTCTTAGAAATGTGGCCCCCTCAAAGGGTCCCCAATGATTTTCTCTTCCTTCAACGTCAAGGGGTTGTGAAACGGCCCCAAACGTGCTACACTAAAGAGACTCATTGAACATTTGCATGTAGATATACTTCTCCTTCAAGACGCGATGCTTGATGCTCCCTATGCCTGTAATTTCTTCCTTAAAATCAAGCATGACTGGAGAGTTACAACTTTGGATTCTAAAGGCCTCTCTGGAGGCACTTTGGCTTCCTAGAACCCGCGCACTGCTGAACTTCAACCATTCTCAACTTGTGTCAGTATCTTATTATCGGGGAGAATCATATGCTTCGATTAGCTAGTGAACATCCTTAATATTTATGCTCCTTGCTGTGATAGAAAGCGGTTTTGGGATAAGCTCTTTGTGGCGAATCTTCACAATTTGATTATTGTCGGTGACCTCAACTGCACCTGGTCTCCTAGTGAAGTTTGGGGAGCAGGAAGACCATCAGAATCTCTAGCAGAATACTTTATTGATCTATTCGATGAATCCCACTTGATTGATATAATCCCTGGGGTCCTTGGGCCTACTTAGACGAATGGACGTTCCGGTAACGAAGGGATAGCTAAGCGCTTGGATCGATTCTTCATGGTGGGGGGCCTCTGCGAGTCAATTGGAAAATACAGGTCATGGTCTTGGTCAACTAGTTTCTCAAATCATAGGACCATCTGCCTCCAACTCGATTTTGACACTACCTTTATTTCCTATCCATTCAAGTTCAACCCCTCCTGGTTGAATGATCCATATTTTAATCCGCTGATACATGACCATTGGAGCATCCTAGTTGGTTGTGTCCTGGATAGGCTGAGTCCCATGGTGGGCTTACAATGGATACTAAACCAGCTTAAGAAGGTGGTATTGACATGGGAACATATAAAAAAGAAAGCAATGACCGTTGAGTTGGAGCGTATTGAGGAAAATATTCAATCATTATCGGAGCTGGTGGATTTGGATTACTTCTCTCCAAACAAGAAAATGTCTATGGTTGCATTAGAATCAGAGAAGCATTCTATTTTGATGCACATGGAGGAAACCATTTTCCAAAAGAGTAGGGCCATCTAGCTTAAGGCTGGTGATTCCAATTTGAAATATTTTCATCAATTTGCCAACAAGAGACACTTAACAAATGCCTTGTGGGAGGCCACAAATGAGGATGGAAATGTGGTATATGACACTCCATCTATCGAGAGGACAACTAGACGACATTTACAAGAAGCATATGCCAAGCAGGGGGGTTTATATTCTTCCATACATCTGGAAGTGATCACACATTATCCTAAACTTTTTGATCAACTTGACCGTGACAGATTGGTTGCGCCCATTACTGAAGAGGTGGTGCTAAATACCCTCAAGAGATTCAAAAGGGACAAGAACCTGGGGCTGGATGGGTGGACCATTGAGTACTACATTCATCTCTTTGACATCATGGGGAGCAGGGTGACAGAGGCAGTGGAAGACTCAAGGAAATCTAGGTTCGTCCCAAAAGCACTGAACCATACCTACATAACACTTTTTCCTAAGTCAGACAAACCTGTCGACTTCAGTGACCATAGGCCCATATCCTTATGTAATATTCTGTACAAGCTCATAACCAGGATAATTGCGGATTGGATGAAGCCTACTCTAAGTAAATTCATTTCAGTAGAGCAATTCAATTTTCTTCTCGGACAACAAATCTTAGATGCAGTTGGCATTCTCCAGGAAAGTTTACACTCCATCAAGAAGAATAGTATCGAAGATTTCATCCTCAAACTTGATCTGGTTAAAGCATACGACATGATAGTTCTCACTCAGGTTGGCTTACCATTTGACATAATAAGATGGATTATGTTGTACGTATCCTCAACATCCTTTTCCATCCTAGTTAACGGGTCACCGACATCATTCTTCAAGAGTGGCCGTGGAATCAAACAAGATTGTCCATTGTCTTCCTTCTTGTTTATCTTGTCTATGGAAGGGATTTGTCACCTCTTCAACAAGGCCAGGTGTAATGGGTCCTTGCTGGAAGTAAAATTAGCTAACGGCTTAACCATTTCCCTTATCATTTTTGTAGATGATGTCATAATTCTTGGCAAGGGATCTGAAGCTGAATGGAGTCTAATCAAAGAGCTCCTCAATTTATTTTGCTTCGCGACCAGACTGTCCATTAGCATGCCAAAGTCTTTCATAAGACATAATTGTCACAATGAACAGTTGACCAGGGACATCGTCGACCTCCTCAATATTCGAGCTACCAGCATTGAAGAAGGTATGAACTATTTAGGATACTTTTTGAAGCCTTCCTATTACATGAAATCTGACTGGAATTGGCTGCTAAACAAGATTCAAAAAAAAATTGATTGTTGGTCATCTTGTTGGATTTGTACAAACCGTTCCAGTTTACTGGCTTTCTATGATGCGAATTCCATATAGAATCATCAACAGCATCCGTATCACCATTTATAATTATCTTTGGTGTGGTAATGCATTGAACAACAAGTACCATCTAACCAGTTGGGATTCACTTTCAAATCCGTGTGATCTTGGAGGCTCGGGCATCAAAAAATTCTCGATTTTCAATTCAGCACTATGTTCCAAGAGTATTTGGCGGGCACTGAACGACAGAGGGATTTGGGGCAAGGTAATTATATTTAAATATCTTTGGAGATTTTCATATGATCAATGGCTAAGAATTGGCACAATTATCCCCAGAAATTGCTCCTTGATCTGGCGCAACCTAGTGAATTCTCTCCCCTTCATCTTACCAAAACTCTCTTGGCTAGTTGGACGGGAAACACAAATCAACATCGGTATTGACCCAATCGTGGGACTGGCCAACCACATCCTTTCAGACAGTTTGATCAAGCTTCTACATGAAAGGAACATTATTGATCTTTCACATATATATTCACAGCAAGAGCTGGGCAGACCCACCTAGAGCAAGGCAACCGACCTTGGCATCCACAACTACCTGGAGAGGGAGTGGACCGCGTATATAAACTCTTTGGTTGTGGCAGGAATCTTCCTAAATAAGGATCCTGGCAGAATTGTGTGGATTGGAAACCAAAAGAATGGTTCAATTACAACAAAATTAATGTACAGAACACTTATTTCCCAACAGGAATCGAGTCCCCTAGTGAGTCTTCTCAACCGGATTTGGAGTGGTCGAATGCCTGCAAAGATGAAATGTTTTGGATGGTTATGCATGTTGGAGACATTTACCACCATACACACTCATTTTGGTCAATTTGTCCTAGTTAAACCACTATCCTAAGTTTTATTTACTTAATTGACATCAGAGGAGCACTGTATGACATCAACATGAGCACACACGCGCCTACCTTCAGTCAAGGACGCTAACTTAGCCTTCTCCTTCATTCGAGGAGGCTAACTGGAGCACTCCGGGGGTGATCTGAGTGTCATAAATGCCCCATATTGCTAACTGATGGTTACAATCAGTTAAACAGAGCAGTGAAGGCACCTCCCTTCATTAAATTGATTATTTAATGAACTGGAGTCAACAGGGGTGCCTCCAACCACTTTTGATGGTTAGTTACACTTCAACTAACCTCATCGGGGTTCATTTGAGTCGTTGATGCGCTACCACTTGTTGGTTGGCTTGCAGTGACACGTGTTTGAGCTACTTTTAGTTAGACTCAGTCATTTATTGCACTCTGACTTCAGTTAGGGCTCAGTTGAGTCAATTAGGTTTTTGGTTAGTGGTTAACTAGAGTGTTGACTGTGGCTTACATTCAGTTAAGCTAGACTCACTCATTCAATTCGAATGACCTCCTTGGGAATTCGAATTGTCTTGGCATTCATGCTTCCAGCATGATCATTGTATTGTATCATCATTATTTCATTTGATTCTACAGAGCTGGTACTTCCATTGCAGCACCATTTTGCCAATTTTATGCATATTTGTTTGAATTCTTTGTGAGACTGTGTTTTCAATTCCTAGACCGCTGTGACAAATTAATATGGTATCAGAGCTCACGGCAGGATGAAGCTCAGATCTCTCAAAATCAAGGTTTTGTTGATGTATTTGTAACTTCGAAATGTATTCATCTATGTATTGTAACCTGATGTTTATTCCAGGATGTATCTATAATGTAATTGAGTCATATTGTCATGCCCCGATGTTCCGATCGGGAGGATCAATTATGTAAACAAGTCATGTCAAGTCATAGTGGGTAACCCTCTGATTGTCTAAGGGTTAAAGTCCCCGCAGTTCTGGGGCACTAGGGTTATTAGACTCTCTTAGTAGAGGTTGGCCCTGGTAGGGTTTTAGTCATGTCAGGATTAGTATAAATAGAGAACTGGAGTATCTATTTATCACACAAGTCATCCACACTCAAGTGTAGCGCATAGTTGAGGTAGTAAAAGACACTGGGGCTAGACAAGAAGAAGATTACTGTTGTTGGGAGATCACTTACTGTTTTGGGGCTTTTACTGTTTTGGTGTTGATTCTATCTCTGAGGAAGTTGCAGGGTTTTCTCCTTTATGGTTTCCCTGAGGAAAAACACTGTGTTCATTGTCTCTTGTGTTTGATTGTTGTACTTCTTATTTTCTCAGTTAAAGATCCTAATAATGCTAGCTTAATGTTGAAAAACTAACATGGTATTAGAGCTAACCTGAGAAGAAGACACTGTGCAGTTGTGGGAACTAGGGCTTCCTAGTTTGTGGATCTTCCTCCATAGATTTTCAGCAAAAGTAAGGTGGAATAACTCTCCTCCTTAGGGCGCATCTTTCTGTTGAAGCAGAATTCAATTCTGAGGTTTTTTAGTTTTGGACCTATCAATACTGCCGAAAATTAGGGCTTTTCACAGAAGAGGAATTTTTCAGTGAGCCCAAGCTTGGATTGATCTCCTCCCCAAAATCGAAGTTAGGGACAAATTTCAAAGCATTTGGTTGGACATAACTCTGGAAAAGAAAAACCCTAATTTGCTCCTGAACCAGCTTTGCAGGATTTCAGCTCAAGTTTCAGGTCCGACATCTTGAACCTGGTAAGATCTAAAATCTTTTGTGTTTCCATTTGAGGTTCTCAAATAAGATGTCTCATCATACCAAGCTTGATGAAAAGCTTGAGGGAGCTGATAACTTTCGAGCCTGGAAGTATAGGATCTCCCTGGTCCTGGAAGAGAATGAATTAGACTCCTACATCCATGAGGAGGTTCTGGTTCCAGAGGGAGATGAGGCAAAGGCATTACATAAGAAGAATATGGTTATGGCAAAGAGGATCATTGCTTATTCTATCAACGATCACCTTATCCCATAGGTGTCCTCTCTCAAGACACCTAAAGCTATGTTTGATGCCCTAACCAAGTTGTTTGAAGGGAAGAACATAAACCAGAAGATGACTCTAAGGAATCAACTGAAGAATGTGAAGATTCAGAGTGCAGAGAATATCCAGTCCTACTTCATAAGGGTTTCCCAGATCAAGGAACAATTATAATCTATTGATGAAGAAGTGGAAAATGCAGAGATTGTGATGACTACTTTGAATGGCCTCCCTAGGTCATGGGATTCTTTCATCCAAGGAATATGTGCAAGGAATAAGTTAGTCAAGTTCAGCAGACTATGGGAAGAATGCTCTCAAGAAGAAGCTCGGATAGCAGCCCGAGAAGAGAAGATGGGAAGTGAAGATTAAACTCTCACAGTTCACTCCAAGAAGGGAAGAAGAAACCCTCATTACTCCAAAGGTAAGAACTCTCATTCTAAGGATAACAATAGAAAGGACCTATCTAGAGTGAGATGTTATACATGTGATGAAAAAGGACACTATGCAAAAGACTGTCCTAAGAACAGGCTTCACTCTCATAAGAAGAAGGGGAACAAAAGAAGACATCATGTTCATGCTGCAGAGGAAGATGAACCATCCAAGAAGAGATCCAGATATGAAAGTGAAGATTATTCAAGCAAGGATGAATATGTTTTGATTTCCGCTTTCACAGGTAACATTACTCATGGAAGTGATGATTGGCTTATAGACAGTGGGGCTTCCAAACATATGACTGGATTCAAGGAATCCTTTGTAATACTATCAGAACATGAATCGCCTCACAAGGTGAAACTAGGACATGACTACCAATATCCAATAAAAGGTAGTGGGGAATCTTCATATAAACTAGACTCTGGTAAGTCTCTAACAATGAAGGAAGTATTGTTTGTAGCAGGACTCAAGAAGAACCTTCTCTCCATATCATCATTGGATGCAAAAGGAATGCGGGTTGCATTCATAGATGGTCAAGTCATTATGTGGCCTAGAGGAAAGACTATCGATGATGCGGTAGTAATTGGAGAACAAGAAGGAGGATTGTACAAATTGAAGGGCCATCCAGAACAAGCCTTGGTCCATGACACAGTAGAGCCAAGTGAACCTTGGCATAGAAGGCTTGCACATGTACATTACAGAGCACTACCTATTGCAAGCAAAGCTGTTGAAGGTCTTCCAAAAATCCAAGCAAAACATGATGGGGTCTGCAAAGGATGTGCGAAGGGAAAGAACACAAAGAAGACATTTCTAAGTAGTGAAAGCAAAGCAAAAGGAATCTTGGAAATCATCCACTCCGATGTATGTGGTCATATGTCATCAAGCTCACTAAGCGGGTATGCATATTATGTTTCTTTTATTGATGATTTGTCTAGGAAGACATGGGTTTACTTCATGAAGAACAAAGACGAAGTATTCAGCAAATTCAAGGAATTCAAAGCCTTAATCGAGAACCATACTGAAAAGAAGATCAAGACTTTTCGATCAGACAATGGCGGAGAATTCACTTCAAATGAATTCAAGAGGCTGTGCAAAGACTCAATGATTAAGAGGTAGTTGTCCACTCCTTATAATCCACAACAAAATGGGGTTGCAGAGAGAAAAAATAGAACCATCATGGAAGATGCAAGAGCAATGCTTCATGATCAAGATCTTCCTATGCATCTTTGGGCTGAAGCTGCCAGAACAATGGTGTATGTACAGAACCGTACTCCACATAGAGTACTCGAGAACAAGACTCCTGAAGAAGTCTTCTCCGGCAAGAAACCAGAAGTCATCCATCTCAGAATATTCAGCTGTCCTATGTACATACACATCTTAAAGGAGAAAAGGACAGAATTAGATCCTTCAGGAAAGAAGGGTATATTCATGGGATACTCTGAAAGCTAGAAGGCCTACAGAATCTATTTCCCAGGATATAAGAAGATTGACATCAGCTGGGATGTGACATTTGATGAAGACATAGCTTACAACATATCCAGAAAGATACCTGCTGAAGAACCTGAAGAAGCAGAAGCAGAAGCACCCAGAATTCATGATACAACCATGAATGAAGAAGCTCAAGAAGGAGATCGAGAATTTGAAGAACCACAAAGACCTGTAGATCCACCTTTGGAGAAGAATCCTCATAAGAGGAAGCCTGCTTGGGTACGAGAACTTATCCAAGGTGCGGAAAGATATGGGGCTCCAGAAGAGAATCATAGAGAAAGAAAGAGGACCATATCCTGCTCCGGGTATGTAGCTTTACTATGTGATTTCATTGATAAAGAACCTTCCAGTTACGAAGAAGCGACAGAATGAAAAGAATGGAAGGATGCTATGATCAAAGAATATCAATCAATCATGAAGAATGATGTTTGGGATGTTGTCCCAAGACCAGAAGGGAAGTCAGTTGTAACTTCCAAATGGATCTATAAGATCAAGCATGCTGCAGACGGTAGCATTGAAAAGTATAAAGCAAGATTTGTGGCTCGGGGGTTCTCTCAGAAAGAAGGAATAGACTATGAAGAAACCTTTGCACCTGTAGCCAGATACGCTTCCATCAGATTAGTACTTTCTCTGGCTGCAGTGATGAAATGGAAGATACACCAGATGGATGTCAAGACTACTTTCTTGAATGGTGTGGTGGAAGAGGAAGTGTATGTAGAACAACCACTCGATTTTGAGACACATGACAGAGAGTCTCATGTATGCAAGTTGAAGAAAGTCCTGTATGGTTTGAAACAGGCACCCAAGACCTGGTACGACAGAATTAACAGCTTTCTATCCAGTTTGGGCTTTACCAAGAGTAAAGCAAATTCCAACCTTTACTACAAGGTTGAAGATGGCAACCCAGTGATGCTCCTATTATATGTAGATGATCTATTTGTGACAGGTACAAATGGGTTGATTATTGATACGAAGAGAAAACTTGGTGCTGAGTTCAAGATGAAGGACTTGGGTATGATGCATTACTTTCTAGGTATGGAGGTGTGGCGGAGTGCGGATGGAATCTTCCTTGGACAAGGGAAGTATGCAGTAGAGATCCTGAAGAGGTTTGGGATGATGGACTACAAGACTATGGCCACACCTATGGCATCAAACCTTAAGCTATTGAGTGATGTTTCATCAGAGACGGTTGATGCTACGATGTATCGTCAGATTATTGGGTCATTGATGTACCTGACGAACACGAGACCAGACATTTGCTTTGTTGTGAACACCTTGAGCCAGTTCTTGACAGATCCGAGACATGTTCACTTGATTGCTGCAAAGCATATTCTGAGGTACCTGAAGGGTACAGTTGATTATGGGCTCAAGTACGATGCGAATCAGAAGATTAACTTAGAGGGTTATGTTGATTCAGATTGGGTAGGCAGTGCCATCGATAGGAAGAGAACTTCAGGGTGTTGCTTCAGTATGGGATCAGGTGTGATCTCTTGGTTTAGCAGGAAGCAATCCTGTGTGGCACTGAGTACAGCTGAAGCAGAGTATGTCGTAGCTTGTTCAACTAGTTGTGAGGCGGTATGGCTGCGGAAGCTACTGTATGATATATTCGATCTCCAGTTGGATGCTATTTGTATACATTGTGACAACCAAAGTTGCGTGAAGTTGTCAGAGAATCCAGTGTTTGATGACAAGTCGAAGCATATTGAGACCAAGTATCACTATATCGGGGATATGGTGCAGAAGGGAGCAATGAAGCTCCAGTATGTTGTGACAGAGGAACATATAGCTGATGTATTGATGAAGCCATTGGCTAGAGTGAAGTGTTCTCCAGATCGAGATTTCGTCCAAGGGAAAGTGACGAGTCCCATAGCCATTCTGACATGGTGAGAGGATTGGTTCCTTCCATGGTCAGATGTAAGGGCTGAGCCATTCTGTCATGGTGAGAGGATTGTTTCCTTCCATGATAGATATGAGTGCTAAGCCATTCTGATATGACTGTAGGATTGGTTCCTACATGATCAGATATAAGGGCTATTGCCATTCTTGGAATGGAGCTGCCTAGTGAGGTACTGGGAAAACTCGGTCTAAAGTTGAAGGCCGTTCTGATATGACTGTGAGATGTGTTCTCATATGATCAGATATGAGTGCATGGCCATTCTGATGTGATAGAGGGATGTGTTCCCACTTGATCAGATGTAATGGTTGAAGCCATTCTGTCATGGCTAAAGGATTAGGTTCCTCCCATGTCAGATATGAGTGCTAATCCATTATGACTTAGTGCCAGATATAAGGGCTACTGCCATTCTTTGAATGGAGCTACCTGGTGACGTACCAGGGATCCTCAGTCTAGGACTGAGAGCCATTTTGATGTGACTGAGCGATGTGTTCCCACATGATCAGATGTAAGTGCAGTGGCCTTTCCATAGATGATAGTAGGTGTGTCCTATCATGCTGGTGGATGTGAGTGTTGTGCCTTTTCACAGATGATAGTAGGTGTGTCCTATCATGTTGGTGATTGTAAGTGCAGTGCTTTTCCATAGATGGTAGTAGGTGTGTCCTACCATGCTGGTGGATGTGAGTGCAGTTCCTTTCCACAGATGGTAGTAGGTGTGTCCTACCATGCTGTTGGATGTGAGTGCAGAGCCATTTCATAGATGATAGTAGTTTGTGTCCTATCATGCTGGTGAATGTGAGTGCTAGGCCTTTCTGATATGATTATAGGATTGGTTCCTACATGATTAGATGTGAGTGTTGGGCGTGCCTTTCTGACGAGTAGGTCAAATGTAAGTGCTGGGTGGGCCATTCTGACTTAGTGTCAGATATAAGCACTGAAGAAAGACCTACATGGAGGCTAGGCCTACAACCAGCATGAAAAAGGGTTGGCTTTGTAGAACTTCCTGTGACGAGAAGAATCATGAGATAGCACCAGTGATGATGATCCAGATCGAGTGATGATCCAAATCTAGTGATGATGATCCAGCAGTGATGATCCAGATCGAGTGATGATCCAGATCCAGTGATGATGCCCAGTGATGATCCAGATCGAGTGATGATCCAAATCCAATGATGACGACCAGTGATGATCTAGATCAAGTGATGATCCAGATCGAGTGATGATGACCAGTGATGATCCAGATCGAGTGATGATCCAGATCCAGTGATGATGTCCCATGATGATCTAGATCGAGAGATGATCCAGATTTGAAGATTGACGATGACTTGAACACTCAGAAGACTTGAGTAGATGAAGAGATGATCCAGTTGATGCAGAGAAGAAGACCAGTGCTAAAAATTGTGTCGAAAGAATACCTTCCTAGTTAAGAGGGAGTGTTGATGTATTTGTAACTTCAGAATGTATTCATCTATGTATCTTATGTATTGTAACCCGATGTTTATTCCGAGATGTATCTATAATGTAATTGAGTCATATTGTCATGCCCCAATGTTTCGATCGGGAGGATCAATTATGTAAACAAGTCATGTCAAGTCATAATGGGTAACCCTCCGATTGTCTAAGGGTTAAATTCCCCGCAGTTTCGGGGCACTAGGGTTATTAGAATCTCCTAGTAGAGTTCGACCCTGGTAGGGTTTTAGTCATGTCGAGATTAGTATAAATAGAGAACTAGAGTCTCTATTTATCACACAAGTCATCCACACTCAGTGTAGCACATAGTTGAGGAAGGAGAAGACACTGGGGCTAGACAAGAAGAAGATTACTGCTGTTGGGAGATCACTTACTATTTTGGGGCTTTTACTGTTTTGGTGCTGATTCTATCTCTGAGGAAGTTGTGGGGTTTTCTCCTTTATGGTTTCCCTAAGGAAAAACACTGTGTTCATTGTCTCTCGTGTTTGATTCCTGTACTTGTTATTATCTCAATTAAAGATCCTAATAATGCTAGCTTAATGTTGAAAAAATAACAAGTTTTTGACAGATCTTGCATGAAAATTGAGCAAAGCTCAAAAATTCTAGCACTGCACCAGAAGCCAAGGCTTACCACTTAATACCCCAAGTAAGGAAATTTTTTATGAAGCTTGCTTGATTGACTATGTTGGGTGTGATGAAAGCCTAAAATGTGCAGGCTGTCTAACCTTACGGTGCCCCTTTTGTTGTGATTTACAAGTTTTTATCAGGTGAAAGCATTTGCTCCAGCAGTTTCAGATGGCTTCTTCCATAGAAATGTTGACTCCGTTCAATTTCCACTCATGGAAAGGAGACATGGAGATCCAGCTACGTGCTAGAGGACTCTATAGAGTCACTATGGACACTGAAGAAGAACCTACTTCTGTGATAGACAAAGCTAGATTCTTGAACAAGAAAGATGAAGCATTTGGATTCTTGTGCCTCTCTGTTTCCCAAGATCTTCTTTTCCATCTTTTGGGATTGAAGAATCCAAAGGAAATATGGGACAAATTGGAAACCCTGTATGGAAATCAGGATGATTTGAGAGCATACCAGCTTGAGAATGAGTTGATGTCTCTCCATCCTTCCAATTTCGAGACCTTGAATGAAATTTCCACAAAGTTCAAGCACATTGTCTTACTATTGAAGCAATGCAAAGTGGAGAAGGAGGATGATCAGCTCATCCTCGCCATACTCTCCAAACTTGGAGCTGATTATTCGGTTTTTGTCTCTACATTTCGTGTGGGAAAGCTCACAACCCCTGGATGGAATATGCCTTCACTCAATGCCTTCATTGAGTCCCTAACAAGTGAACATGATAAGGTTGTCCAGATGGGGATCATCAGATCCTCCCGTGATTAAGCCCTCCATGTTTCGAGGCCCAAAGATCTGAAGGGTAAAGGAAATCAGCAGAAGAACCCAAAAACTAAATTCGAAGCTCCTAATCCTAAAGTTGAAAACCAGCAGCATGATGAGTCTTCCAGCTCAAAGAAGAACAAAGGAAAAGGGAATCATGGAAAGGAAAAAGTCAAGTGTTCATACTGCGGGAGGGGATTCCACCCTGAACATGCCTGCATGAAGAACAAACTTGATGAAGCTACCTATCTCCTTGAGAGAAATCACATCAATCTTCCGGAAAGCTTTCGGAAAAGAGATCAGCAAGATCAGGAACCACAGCATGAAAGAGGTCATGCCCTCATGGCAAGCACTTTGAAGTCCAAAGCACTCTTGATAGATTTTGGAGCTTCAAACCACATGATGGATAAAAGAGACTCCTTCTCATCTTTGGAGACTGGAAAATCCATCCCCATCCACATGGGAGATGACTCCACCATCATTTCAGAAGGACAAGGTACCGTTGATCTTGAGAATGGCTATTTTTCAAATGTTTTGTATGTACCTCTCTGGCATCAAACCTCCTGATTGTTTATCAAATGACACATAAGAGAGTGCCCAAGAGAGTATCCTTCATCCTGAATGATGTAGAGATCGTAGAACTTGCATTCGGGAAACTTGTTGCAAAAGGCCTTGCAAACCATCATGAAAAAGCCTATGAGTTTTCCCATTTTGTGGCGGAAGAAAAGCCCACCGCACTGCTGACTCATGGGAATGAAGTTAGTAGACTATGGCATGAGAGGTTCGGCCATCTCAACTTCAAATACTCATAGAAATTACAGAAAAATTCCTTGGTTGAAGGCCTCCCGATCATCAAGGCAACCACTGGAATTTGCAAGGGCTGTGTTGTTGGAAAGCACCCTGAGCACAAGTTCGATCGGGGGAAGGCAAGCCGAGCTACATGCATCTTGGGACTGATACATTCTGATATCAACAGTCCCATGCCTATCACATCCATGAATGGATCAAGGTATCTTCTGACTTTTATTGATGATTTTTCCAGGTACACATGGGTCTTCTTTATCAAAAAGAAGTCTGAAGTCTGTGAAAAACTCACTGAACTAAAGGCCTTGATCGAGAATGCATCTGGCCAACAGATCAAGATCTTGAGATCTGATAATGGTGGGGAGTATGTTAGTAATGAGTTGCTGCACATATGCTCCCAAATTGATATTCAGGTCCAGAGTTCAATTCCCTACACTCCCCAGTAGAACGGTGTAGCGGAGAGGAAGAATTGGTCTCTCAAGGAGATGACCACCTGTATGTTGGAATCAAAGAAGTTGGCCACAAATTTGTGGCTTGAAGCCATGCATGCTGCAACATACATTTATAACAAAGTGCCACACTCATCCATGAAAGGGAAGACCCCTTTCGAAGCATACTTCGGACACAAGTAGGATGTGTCGAACCTGCGGGTGTTTGGGTCCACTGCATGGCCCGAATTCCACTTGATAAAAGGAGGGCTTTGCAACCGCAAAGAATAGAATGCCTGTTTATTGGGTATCCTAATGAATCAAAATGTTTCAAGCTGCTGGATATCAAAACAAAACAGATCATCATCGAAAGGAGTGTCAAGTTTGATGATCCTCTTCAGGAGATGGAACTAGTGTGGGAGAATACTGTTGAATTTCCTTCCTATTCTACTGAATATTTGGATGATGAAATTGGGGGTGATGACCCTGATTTGGATCCTTTGATTTATGATATTAGTGTATAGCAAACATAAAATGCTGAATCAAAACCTGAAGTACAAAATCATCTCCCAACATGGGCCCGACAAACACTCTCCTTCGCAGGAGATAACATTGGAAATCCGGATGATCCAAGGAGAACTCGGTTTGATTTCCAAAGAGCAGGTATTACGCTCTCTTGTCCTGATTATTTGCTGTCTGAATCTTTTTATTTGATGATAATTTCAGACCCAAATTCCTACTACCATGCTCAAAAGGATCCAAGATGGCAAGTTGCCATGGATGAAGAGATGAATTCTCTTCAGAAAAACACCACTTGGGAGCTAGTTTCTCTTCCTCCGGGAAGGTAATTGGTTCAATGCAAGTGGGTGTTTTGGAATAAGGTTGTTGCAAATGGAAGTACCTACAAATATAAGGTAAGGCTGGTGGCAAAAGGTTTCTCCCATGTCCAAGGTGTGGACTATCATGATACTTTTGCATCGGTTGCAAAAATGGACTCCATCCGCCTAGTTTTGGCAATTTCAGCATCTAAGCACTAGGAAGTGCATCATATGGATGTTAAGTCAACCTTTCTGCATGGAGATCTTCATGAGGAGATATACATGAAGCATCCTGAGGGCTACATCTCTGATCCACCTTTGGTTCGCAAGCTAAAGAATTCATTATATGGGTTAAAACAGGCCCCAAGAGAGTGGTATTCCAAGATGGATGCCTTCCTTCTCTCGCAAAACTTCCAAAGGTGTAGATCAGATCCAAATGTGTATATACAATAGTTTGATGGTCATTTGATTATTATTGTTTTATATGTTGACGACTTACTGATCATAGGTAACACAGTTGCTTCTATTTCAGTCATCAAAACTGCTCTCCACAATGCATTTGAAATGAGTGATTTGGGGCTCTTAAAACAATTTTTGGGCTCGAAATTGAGCAAAATTCTAATGGGATAATGGTCACTCAGTCTAAATACATATCAAACCTGTTATTCAATTTTAACATGGCTGAATGTAGGCCTGCACCATTCCCTTTCCTTTCAGGGATCAACCTTGAAGAAGGAAAAAACACCTCCCATGGACTGCACTATTTATCGACAGTTGATTGGTAGCTTGTTGTACTTGACTCATTCTCAGCCTGATATCTGTTATGTTGTGAATGCTGTATCAAGATACATGTAGCAGCCCCATGATCTTCATTGGAAGGCAGCCAAGAGGATCCTCTAGTACATTCAGGGAACTACGACCTACGGCATTCACTATGTTGCAGACTCCGAGCTAGAGCTGGTTGGATACACAGATTCTGATTGGGCGGGTGATTCTATTGATCAGAAGTCTACTTCTAGATATGTCTTCATGTTTGGTGGTGGCCCCATTTGTTGGTCTAGAAAAAAGCAGGCTGCCATATCATTGTCTTCAGCCGAGGTTGAGTATCAAGGAGCGGTGAATGCTTGCATCCAAGCTGTTTGGTTGCAAGGAATTCTTTCAGAGTTTGATCTTGGTAGTACTTTGTCCATTGTCCTCTTTTGTGACAAACAAAGTGCTATTAAGATATCCACAGATCCAGTTACCAGGCAGAGGACCAAGCATGTAGAGATACACATGCACTATATCAGGGAGCTAGTGCATGACAGG
>LPNX010843586.1:136897-155442 GCA_001517045.1 Pseudotsuga menziesii | reverse complement strand
CAAATCTGAGATTTGTTCGACCACTTTATCAACCAAAGGTTGAATAGGATGTTGAGAAACTATAGGGTGTTCAGAAGAAAATCCATGAGTCTTGGACCACACTCTTCACACCTCTGGGATAGCAGGGCACAGATGAGTAAGATGATCTCCCTTGCATAGCGCACAAGGGAACTTAAGATGATGCTTCGAACGACCAGTTTTCTCAACGGTATCAGCATGACTAGCAGTGGCTGACTGTTTGCTCTCAACATGACCTGCAGAGGATGAGAGTTTGCCCCCAGCGCGAACAACAGAGGCTGGGTGACTGGGTCCAACCTCACTAAGAGAGGCTGGTTGTTGAGAGACTCCATAATGTTCAAAAACGGGATGACCATGAATCCAAACTTTTCGTACCTCCTCAATAGAAGGGCATTTATAAGTAAGGTGGTCTCCCTCACAAAGATTACAAGGAAACTTGAGCTTATGTTTTGAACGGGAAGACTTGTCAACAGTGTCAACATGACTCGCAGTGGTTGACGGGTTGTGCTCAGCTTGAAACACAGAGGCTGAAAGACTGCCCCTAGCGTGCCTGGCAGAGGCTGAGAGACTAGGTCCAACTTGACTTGCAGAGGTAGGACGGGCACCATCAACGTGAACAACAGAGGTTGAATGGTGAGGATCAACATGCTTTGCAGCAGTTGAGTGTGTGCTCCCAGCGTGAACACCAGAGGCTGGGTGAACGGATCCAACTTGAATAACAGAGGTTGGAGGGGGAGGTTCAACTTGAACACCAGAGGTTGAACGACTGCACTCAGCTTGAAAACCAGAGGCTAAGTGACTAGATCCAACTTGAAAACCAGAGGTTGAACGACTGCACTCAGCTTGAAAACCAGAGGCTAAGTGACTAGATCCAACTTGAAAACCAGAGGTTGGATGGGGAGGTTCAACTTGAAAACCAGAGGTTGAACGGATGCACTCAGCGTGAAAACCAGAGGCTAAGTGACTGGATCCAACTTGAACACCAGAGGTTGGATGGGGGGGTTCAACTTGAAAACCAGAGGTTGAACGGATGCACTCAGCTTGAACACCAGAGGCTGAGTTCCTGGATCCAACTTGAAAACCAGAGGTTGGAAGGATTCCACCAGCGTGAACACCAGAGACTGGATGGGTGCCCCCAGCCTGAACAAACGAGGCTGGGTGGTGAGGTTCAACTTTACTTGAAGAGGTTGAACAAGTGCCCCCTTGCTTATGTGCTTTCTTCCTATTTCTCCTTCTTTTACTCCTTTTAGACTGCCGGTTACTAGTATCAGTACTTTCACCGCATGAGGTAGAAGGAGGAGGAGGACTAACTACAGGTGAAGGGGAGACAGTGTTTTGATGCCCTTGATATAAGGTGCTTACTTGAGAAGCATCAGGAGCATTCAGCACAGTTGGAGTGGAAAACAACCACATCGGTAGCCCTAGGGTGAATCCCGAAAGATTCAAGGTGGCCATCAAGGGAACACCAACATTCCCTGTGAGAGGAATAGGACAAGGAGTTCCCATCAAAGGGATCTCTTGGTTGGTGTTCAAAGGGGTGTTAGCCATAAATTCAAAACAAGAGACAAAGTCTGAGGTTGATGATCAACCAAAATTACAAAGCAGACACCTAAAGGCCCACTAAGTACAGACAAACCACACAGCACTCACTAAAAAGATCCTAGAGTCTTAAGCAATCTAAACAGGCTATAAAGATATACCTTCCAGAAGAAGGCTGATGAACAGTTACTTGGCGTCCTTGAGGGGTTCTCAGGCACAAGCGGAGGAATCACCCACCACCCTCCTGCACTTTCCACAAGGGTTACCTTCCAAGTCCGTCCAAGGTGAACCAGAAATAACCTTCCGGTTTACCTGTGTATGAGCCCTAAAAGACAAGAGACTAAAGGCTACCTTGATAATACCTACTGTCTGGGGGGAAAGTCGCAAGCCGAACTCATACGCATGAGCAGGGTAGCTGAGCTCGAAATTCTGCCTAGACAGAATCCTCAGATGCGCAAAAGTCCTGGGTTACGTTTTGACAAGGATTCGGGGGGTTATCCCCTCTGTCCAAGCCTCCACGCGGCCTCGTGCTTAACTCCCGTTTGAGAGGAGCTTCCCAGATACAGCGGTAGAACCAAGGATTTACCTAATGAATGGCCCACTACGTCTGAGTTTATAGCTTGTGGGAAGTTTACACTCCCTAGCCCACAAGCCTAGCCTAAGCTAGTAGGTGGAAGGCCCTAAAAATAAAATCTTACTAATAAATTTTAAAATTTATATCGTTTATTTTATGGGATGTTACTTACTCAGAGGGTAAATGGCATGAAACTAGTGTGATGTTTTGACTCAAAAATTGAAATAAAATGACTAAACAAAGAGAAATGAAATGCAAAAAAGCAAATAGCTATTCTCTTTATATTTTCCAATAGGAAACTTGAAAGCCAAAAAAGATCAAATCTTTTTATATTTTTAAAATTTTCCAAAAACAATGCTATGCTATGCAATCTAGACTACCAACCTAATCTACATGCACATAAAGCAAACATATGTTTTTGTCTTTTTCTTTTATAAAATGCAAAAGAAAAATCAGCCTCTAAACTAATGCAAACAAGTACTGAAAGCAAAGCAAATAGACAACTACTTTATACCCCAAAAACAAACCCTAGGTTTCCCTAAAGTTGAATGTAAACCTCTTTTAAAAGGAAAGCTTACAAAGGTAAACAAGCCAACAACTTTGGAATGAAAAGACTAAGCATAAAAGACTGACATAAACAAAGGTCAAGAAGTCCTAAGAGTCAATCTAAACCTACAACCAAAGGCTGCTCAGCACCTTGTCCAACAAGGTCAAACCAAAGAAAGAGGTAGGGGGAAAAGCAACAAAAGAAGTTCTTTTTTAATTTTCTTTTATAATTGCAAAAGAAAAACTACCTACAAAGCAAAGCATGCAGATAAAAAGAACAAAACAAAAGGAACTTTTCTATGCAACCACCCAACAAACTCTAGAAAGAACTAAAGTCAGCATAAACTTTACTTGGGAGGAAGGCTTGTATAAGAGACAAGTCAACAACTTTGGCAAGGTAAAGTAAACCAACAAAAGAAGGAGGAAAACAATACCCACAAGCTTCTGAAATCAAACTAAGGCCACTAACAGAGGCTGATCAGAAACATAAGCCAAAAAACAAACCAAGCAAAGGAGACAGGTGAAAGAGCAAAGAGAAAATCCTAATGCTATAAAGGGGCTCACCACATAGATAAAGAACAACAAACAGAATGATACAAACTCCCTGGATTCATTCACCCACAGAAGACCTTAACAGACCTACCATGCACCAAGAAATGCACTGTGCTTTGAGCAAACTTGGATCTAATAAAGCAGACAAGCAAGAATTCCTCCAAGCAAAAAGACTCAAAGGCTTTTGAAAAAGCAGGTATGGTGACCACCAACAGTCTTCAGACAAGCTTACACAACATTCATAAAGATAAACCACTCACAAACATGGATTACCCGAAGAAAGGAAACAAGCAAAACACTTCTTAAAAAACCTAACTAACAGGTATATGCGCGACTGTCTATAAGGGCAGGTCGCGAATGATGCGCGACTGTTCAATAGAACAACCCGCGCATGTAAACTTGTATGCGCGACTGTCCAGAAGGACAACCTGCGCATAGGTGTAAAAATCACAAATAAAGGTAGAAAAACTGCCTTAAGAAGGCAGGGGAGGAGTGCAATCAGACTTAAAAATGTTCCTAAGTGGTAAGAAGGACCTGAAACAATGCAAAAGCTGAAAGAAATCAAGAGAAAAACCCCAAACAGACAAGGCTAGTCCCCAGCGGAGTCGCCAGTTCTATTGTAAAGGAAAGTGTCCTATGGCTAGGGTTTAAGAGGCCATCAACGTACTGGGGTTGAAAGAGAGATGCACAATGTTCAGCAAGTATATAACAGCACGTTTCAGAGATGAGAAGGGTCCACACCTGATAAACTGAAGGCTGGTCCAAGCTTTCTCTTCAATCCTCTTCTTGCTCCTCTCGCTCCAAGAGACCTGCAAAACAAGTTATACCTTCCTCAAACCATTATGACCACATATAAGACAATGATAATCAAATAGACATAAACAAATGATCTGAATAACATCATCATATGATCAGAAACAGAGATTCAATCACACATTGAACAATGATTTGGGAAGAAGAAGGACATCACATCTTTATTAATCTTGAAAACAAGTACAAATATACCTTCTCTTCAAGTTGGCACCTCACAAAACCTTGATCTGGATCTGCTACTTCTCTTCTCCAAAGAACTCAGCCTCCAAGCTCTGCAACACAAGGGGAAGACCTCCAGGGCAAAGGTGTAGGCAAAGAGAGTCCCGATTTCTCCAGCATAACAATGCAGAAATTCAAGTCCTCTTTCATGGACCTCCCTACCTATAGTTATATGATGAAGAAGAGTTAGGGGCAAAGCCAAAGTGGTTACAACTGAAGGAGTCAGTTGTATAACTACCCAAACTAACTCAAAAGGTGTGTTTTTATGTTTTAATGTTAAGAAACAGATGCGCGACTATGAAGGAGAGCAACCCGCACATGATGCGCAAGTTTACACAAGAGAAACCCGCGAATATATGCATGCGCGACTTGCAAAACACAAGAGTCGCGCATGATGCGCGGGTTGCACATAAGGAGAGTCGCGCATACACAACAAAACACATTTTTAAGGTATTTCTGGGCATTTTCAGACTTTGGTGTCTTCTGGAAAGTTTTAGCTAACTGAAATACCTTTCCAACGGCGCAGAAATGAGGTCAAACAGAGTTACAAAACTAGGTCCTCCAAGATAGGTGTTTTTTCAGTGACTTTCATGAAGTGCCGACATGCGACGAAATCATGGAAAAGTGGTCATAGGCAGAGATGAAGGCAGAAATGTATTCCATAAAACCCAAGCTATAGTATTCTAGGCAAACCTCAATCCATAAGTGTCCTTTTGCGCGCCGACATAAGGAAAGTCGGCACTCGGACGGAGAGGTGCCATTTTGGTGTATAACAGTATCTGACATAAATTTTGTATAAAGATAAAATTGCAATGGGGTACTAAACCGAGATAGAAAGTGATGCAGCATGCATTCCATGAAATTGTCCAAAATGACTGAATATGATCAAAAGTGAAAAACCATTAAGGAATATTCATTGAAAGCTTTGTGGTGCGAAATGTTTCTTGGAAAGATAGTTGTGTGTGACTAGAAAACTGTGAGATATGGACATGTGGGAGATTGGCATAAAGAAGGGATGTGAGCCCATTTGATGCAAAGTGTCCAAATGTTGTAAGCTGCAACTGCTCCATGTTACTAACTTTCTCCTCATAAATGATAATTACAAATTGTTCCTATCAATAACTCTCTATTTAGTACAAATGATAAATTTAGATAAAAAATGGGCTCTCCAATCCCTGGTTAAATGGTCGCTAGAAAAAAATATTAGCACTAAAAGTTTAATTATATGACATTAAAAATTGTCCAGGGATGCACTGGTGTGTATATATATATCGCTAAGAGAGTCTTGTGAGTTTGTTCTTGCAAGGAAAGAAGAAATGGAATCTCAATGTAAACTTGGTTATTCAGGTGCTGCAAGCACCTACATAGAGATTAGGTCTAGCGGAGATTATAAGAGAATTTATAAGAGAATTAATGGCGTCTCTAGTAGTTTATTGGTGGTGGATTTCATCTTGATACTACTATAATTTGGTTCTACTATTTATGCTGCAATCGTAATTTGAACGAACAAGCAGATGGTGATGCTTCCCATCGTTTCCCATTGTCTACCAAATATCAATATTAGAATTTCATTAAATTGCAACTTTAAAAATAAGTACTGTAACTAGAATTTACTACTCTTAATGCAATGGTGAATATTCCTCATAATTACTTATTTAGAAATTGAAGTTATCATGTATTGATATTGTACGTTGTGATATGTTGTTTAATTGCTCGTCCAGTTTCACAAGCAATTTCTAGTCAGTCTAGTGGTGTAAAAAGAAAAAAAAACTTCTTTGTCTTCTCCTCAATTCCACTCAGTCCACTCCTCAGTTGTCCAACGTGAGTGTTGCTACACTTCCACAAAAAATGTCTAATCAATCAACTCGTGGAAAAACAAAAAAAGATTCTCCAACTTCTTGTCATTCCACTCGATGCAAAAGACAAAATGTAGATACATCACAACAATTTGGTAATGTAAATGCTCTTGTCGAAAATGTAAGCGTGTTGAACAATCCTCCGCAAACACACAAATTCATGAGCTCAGTAGCTTTGCCACAAACAAGTACAGTAAATATTCATACAACAGTCAATGCTCGACCGAGCATGTATATTTCCAATATTACATCTGGATTGACATCTACAACTACCTCTATTGGCTTGCTGGGAGTTGGGGAGAGATATCCAAATGTTGCAATAGACACATATGGATCTTTTTCTCACACATATTTTATTGGTGGAAATGTAGTTGCTATCCTTGGACAATCGGTTTTATTGGTTGAAATGTAGCTGCTATCCTTAGACAATCAGTTCCTAGAATGAACTATAAAGGAGTTGTAGCACGATCAGAAATAGCACAATGTGAGGTCGCACAAAAACATGTTGGACCAAGTTCCTTCGTTCACCACGACTTGGTGAAGGTTTCAGTGCTCAAGGTAGGAGGGGGAAGAGGGAGGAGAAAGCAGAGCTCCTCTCCCTCCTCCGTCTTCCTTTCCCTATATTCCTACACCCCCCAATGGGTCCCCCAATCCTTCCTCCTCCTCCTCCCTTCCTCGTGCCCCTCTTCCCATAATCCAATCCTCACTCCACCATGTTTTAGTTACATTCTTTAACTCTTGTGGATATGTATCAACCCGCGCCCCTCTTACCATAATCCAATCCTCACTCCACCATGTTTTAGTTACATTCTTTAACTCTTGTGGATATGTATCAACCCGCGCCCCTCTTACCATAATTATATGATGTTTACTCTGCTCTAGAATGGTTCTTTTATAAAGAATGCTACTCCCCCATACACCTAGACATTGCTTGAGATCCGAAATGCGAGTTGAAGAAATAGAGTTTGCTATTGTGTTGTCTTAAGATAATTTAGTGTAAGAACTTGTTTTTGTTTCAGTTAGCTTTACAAGACGATATGGACTTCTTTTCTCAAATATCAAAGGGCCTAAAGTAGTTCGGTTGGGACTTGCACATAATTTAAAGGAAAGAGGTTGAAATCCTAATTTGAAAACCTGCTCATTGAATTTTTTTATTTTGTAAGTCTAATACTTCGAGTGATTCGACCCCAGTGATATAGAGCCGCATTTTTGCATACTGAAACTCGTGGCATGTAGTAGATTGAGGCTCAACCAAGTATCCATAATCAATTCAGAAAGGTACGAGCCTCTTTCCCTTAGACTTAATAAGGAGGGATACTATCTAATTATCTCTATATATGATGGATCCATATATACCTTTAACTTGTTCATATGAAAGTAGTTCTGAAGTTGAATAGGTAGATGAAAACATATGCTTCCATCGATTTGGAAATAGTACACTTCCTTCTTATTTCATAATTTTGAAAAGAGAATAATAAAGATTCTGGTCTCCTATGCTCTCTCTCCATAGGGTAGGGACAAGTTTCCATTCTAAAAAGTAGAGTCTATAGTACACTAGTTCTAATAAGTTACAAAGAAATAAATTAATAAGCTTGCTATTCTCCATAAGGGTAAGGTAACTTCATTCTCACAACCTCGCCTCACAGCCCTCCCCGAGTTGGTGGGGAGAGTGGGCACTAAAGTCAATCAACAAGGGAAAGTCAATAAATAGAGTTTTTGTAGAAGTAAAAAAGTACTAAAGCCATTCCATAAAGTAATTTTATTTTTCTATCTCCTTCCCCTAGTAGCTACTTCTCTCTTGCCTACAACCCCATCCAGTTGGCTTTCATTGTTTCCTTGAGGTATAAGAAACACAACTTCGGTGAGTGTGTAGTCTCCTAAGCTCTCCCTAGTGTGGAATGTGAACTGAAAGATGCTGATGATGTTTGTCCTTATATTAAAACCATATAGTTCGATACTTCACCTTTTGGGGCCTCCTCTAATAAGGGGCTATTATGCCGGTCTTTAGAAATATAGGCATACTGACATAGAGAAGTTTAACTTGTCATGTTCCAATATCAATAGTTGTTGATTAATTAACGCATATAGAGGCGAGGTTCAATACAAGTCATAGAAAATTCCATAGTTAGTTGTTTACTTTAATCCGTGTTTGTTGGTTTGGGAGGGGACATCCATATTTCCAAAACCTCCCTCTCAACACTATTTAGAGCCTCTCTACATCCTCGATCTCCTAGCATACCATTTTAAAAGATGATGTTTAAGATGTCATCCATCGCTTCTTCCAAGATCTAGTTATGATTATTCCTTTAGTAGTTAAGCTTCTTGAACATATTTATACATATGTGATGATAACATCTATATGTTTAAACCTTTCCTTTTATAGGTTTGATCCTTACTTCCTAAATAAAAAACTCATATGCTTCATTGCTGTTGGAATTGAAACATATTTGTAAAACCTCCCCTCCTCCTCTGCCGTTGAGCTAGTTTTTCCCATGAAGTTTTCCCCTATTTCCTTGGTTTATTAAGCAACATTTTTTTATCTTTTAGATTGTATATGGGAGAATTTTGGCCTTGTTTCTAGGTCCCACAGTTTTCAAAGTTAGGATTCATGGGGGTGGTGTTAGGATTTATATTCCTCCCTTGTCCAAATTATTTATTAGATTATACTAGCCTAACTTAGGAGTCATTTAGTTATTATTGGGACCATTAGTACCATTGCGTCCACTTGGCCTAATAGGGACACATGTACCAATCACTAAAGTGTGGGGAACAACGATATAGGATAACTCGAACTGACTACACTTTCCTGCATAAATTTAGGCGCCTCCTATAGAAATCCCTACATGTTAGGAGCCGCTAGGAGTAACCTCACCAACCTCCTTCAGTTGTTGGAAGTTGCTAACTAGTTAATCTTATTTATTCTTCAGTTACATTCAGTTAGATATCCTCCAGTTTAGTTAGCACTAGTTATGCATGGCTACATGTGGGAAGGTACCAATTCTCACCTTCTTCTCACCTACCACTTCAGTTACACTGGTTTGATTTATTGTAACTGATTGTGAGACTGGATTAGACATCTGGAGTTAGCCAATTGAACTCTGATAGTGATTTAGACACCTCTAGTTAGCCATGTAGTCATATTGAGTTGGTAGATTCGAATTCATCTCGCATGATTCGAATTCTCCTTTATGTATTACCATTGTATACTACTCAGAAGTAATGAAGTTTATATTGTAATTATATTGAGCAATTCTTATATGTTTCCTGTGAGATTCATTTTCTTTAGTGTGTATTATTCATTCCTTTTCATTGCATAATATTAAAAATATCATTGCACTCATTTCCTGAAGACCTAATCGCACGATAATCTAATAGTTGGTTGGTTGTGTCAAAATGAATATGGATGATTACTGCAAAAATTAGAGTGAATGATATGTTCTCAATCCTTGTTTGGGCCGAACTCTTAGAGGCCTTTTGGATTGAGAGATTCCACAAGAGAAATACCATTCCATTTTTCCATTAGAATATTGTTCCTAACTGGCATAAATAGATCATTATAGATTTTTGTATACATTTCCTTTGTAAAATAAAGGAGGATAGCCTTCTTAATACAAGAAGGTATAATTTTTAAATATGCTTTCTTGGCACTTATCATACACATTTGAAGGAGTTGTACAAGGCGTACATTTCCTTGATTTCAGCTTCAAGTGGTTGAATAATACCAGATTCCCATAATGTTTTATAGAGTCCATATGCTTCTTCATGCAGAAACTTTAGCATAGGATGCAAATGATCAACTTGACTATTTGGTGTTGGTGTGCCAGTTAACAACCATTGAGAAAAAGAAGTCAAATATATTTCCATTTCTAACTTGTTGGTAATCTCACTCTTGAACCAAGAGTATGACCCTCATCCAACATGATTTGTAGCTAATGCACCTGCATCAGTACATTTCTTTCCCATAGAATCCACTCTCCACTCAAGTGAGGAAGCCTAGTAATGACAATATCATAGTCCCATGTAAGGTTGTGAGATAGAGGTGGGTTTCTCTGATCAAACCAGGTAAAAACATGTATTTGTCTAGGCCTAACATGTTTTAAATTTTTTTTTCCATAACTCTACTAGATTTAGGTAGTACAATGAGGGTCGCTCTGGATAAGTATAGCCTGACTACATATACTCGCCTTGACAGAGAATTTTTTATAGGCTACCAAAACAAATACAATACTGTATAGACCATGAGGATAACATCATCTGGTGATCCCCTTCCCTTTCTTCCATTGCACAAATACAAATGACTCAAATATTTTGTAATATCCATGCAACGTTTATCCACACACTGAAACCATCCTTAATCCTAGAGGAAGTGTGATTCTTGAAGTTTCCATATTTGAGAGTTTGTATGTAGTGAGGTTTTTCATCCAAGTCAATGCTTGCTTCCTCTATGATCTAAGAAATGATTCATATTCCTTAAGAAATATGGTAAAAAAAAAATATTCTGCTCCTGTCTAGGCATTGTACCTTGGTTATAAAAACTAGACAAGTATGTTGTCAACCTGCTTGTATCCCAGTTCTCTTCTAGATGAACATATTTGGCATTGTGCTTCCTGTTCATACTACAAAACCATGCAAGGTTGTCATCTAGTGATACAACTCTAGATGGAATTTTCTGCCACTTGTTGTAGGCATCACACTGCACACAAGTCTCATTGCTTTCTAAAGTCTCAATTGTGTCTCATTTTTGTTTACCCCTCTTACATTTAACATGAGACGATGACCTTTGTCATTACAGTTTGTTAGGTTTATAATTATTCCCTAGTGTGAGTGATATTTGATGTTTCCTTTCCCTCTTTCCATCCCCTTTGTTTCCAAAATAAAATGTTTCTTCGTATGTGTTAGCACTGGAATTGAGCCAAAGGTTGCGGAAGGACCACTCCCAGGTAACAACAAAGCCATTTTCGAAGAGAGGACTGGCCTTCTACTCTTTCAGGAGGGATCTCTCACCAAATATTAACAATGCCAGATATGTACAAGTGAAAATATAAATTGTTTGTGAAATTGGTTGAAACAAGACATAGAACCATTAGGTGATGGAGTCAAGAAGTGTGATAGAAATGAACAGAACTTATGCAGATGATTTCAACACAGAGGAAAGATAGCCATTCAATCACAATCAAATTATAATTGTCTGGTGGAAAATAAGAACATGAACGGACCATCAAAACAGAGCATTGGAAAATGAATTCTGTATTAACTTTAGAAGAAAGCTTTGGTAAATATCTGAAACAACAGACGGAGCATAGCATGTATGAATTCCAAACTGTTATACACTTATTTCAGACATGAAAGAAAACATAATGGAATAGATCAAATGGAAAAAAATTCACATGAGAAAGGAAGCAACAGACTGTAATACAAACAACACATCAATTCCTGTGTAAAATGTCGAACTCAGCTCTTCAACTTTATTAAAATACTCTTGAAAGCATACACTGCAAAATTACATCAGTTCCAACCCTTTCTTCTTCTTCAGGAGGTACATTTATAACATTTTGGAATTCCTAAACTGACATTCAGGAATCAAAATTTGTTACAACTGAAGAACATTTTCTAACAAACTCTAATGTGGCGTATCTGCCATGATTTACATAAAACTAAAAAATAATGCGGACCATTGAACAATAGGCTTAAACAGTACCTCTTGTATATCCCCACTGCTGATAGCTGTGCAAAAAATGAAAGAGGTTTTTATAACTGGCTCGGTTCCTGACGAAACCCATGTCTTCATTTCCTTTGATTCAGCTGTAGCTCCTCAATATCTGATTTTGAAAGTGATGACTCATATAGTAAACCTGTAAATTTCTAGAAAAATACCCTGTAAATATATTTTAAATTCCCCCAACCTGTGATAGCTATGTAAACACTGAAGGAGGTTTTTCAAGGCATTCCTGGGATGAACAAAAATCTCACCCTGTTTCCTGAAATTCAACTCCATTTGGTTGAAAAAATTCTTCGAATGTGATGTCTGAAATAGTCCTTTGGAAAACCTAAAACATAGCCTGTAAAAATCACTTTGTTTCTCCTAACCCATACAAACCATGTAAAAACGAAAGGAGGTTATTGAAAATGATCCTGTTCTTAAGAGAAACCTCATTCAATTTTGGAAAATTCTTTCTGGTTTTCTGGAAACAATTGATTGAAATAACTGATTAAAACAGTCATTTAAAAATCTAGAAATTTTCTCTCTGAAGATGACTTCGAGTCTCTCAATCCACAACACCTGGCTAAAAACTGAGAGAGGTTATTGTAGATAGGTGGGTTATGAAGAAATAAATTTCTCAGTTTCTAAAAAGTCATCTTTGTTCGACAGGAACAATTAATTTAAAATAATGACTAAAATAACCATTTTCATAAAAAAAACAACCATTCTCTACTGCTTTAATTTTGAATTGAGCTCATTTGATCCACAATTAGTACAATGTTCGTGAGCATTGTTTTTTCAACCTCCCTTCACATTCACCCAACGCCATTAATTTAAGCAGTTGATCAGTTTGACTGGATAATGGATGTTTACCACGTGTGTGAACTTGCACGCGGCATAAAAATTTCGCTAATTTCAAAACCAAATTTCTCCTTGCTAGTTGACAATGTGAAATTTGTTTTATCTGTGGATTTTCCTCACCTGCCAATCTGATCGTCAAAACCTATCTACCACTTAACATAATTTCGCTGATTGAAAAATTTAATTGCTCCATGCAACTTCATAATTGCTCTGTGAGATGAAATGTGCTCTAATCTGGATCGTTGATCAATGTTTAGTTTACAGGAGCTTTAATTATACACAATTTTTCTAGCAGAGAGTACACAGCACTGGAATTATCGCTATCACTTATTTCCCTTTCAACCAAAATCCATTTTTTTGTATTTGGCGCTACATATGTTACGTTCTTTGTTATATCTCGATTATTAGTTTTCAGCATTAGCACAATGAAAACATGATCGAATTCTGATAGATGATTTGAAACAATGAAAATTTATTTGATGGTGTCGTAAGCTTCAGATTCACTGTCAGGTTCATCCCGAAAATGCTCAAGATCTTGTTTCTCGGTATGCCAAGCATTAGATTTGTACAAACCACTCAAACTAGAAGTGCATGAAGTATTTGGTGCATTCAAAGGAATACCAAAATTTTCATATTCAACTAATGACATTACCAATTGCTCCGTCTTCGAAAATGAAAATATTATTTAGTGTTAATTTCTTCAATTTATTTATTGCAGAAATTTTTCTTTAATTATTCTCCACATATAACTAATTATATTCTCTCCACCAATATGCGTTGATGCAAATAATTCTCACACTTTTATATTTCGCTTCCTTTTGATGAGGGAATTACCCCACATGCAAGGGAACACTTACCTGTAAACTGTTTACAAACACAAATCATTTCAAATTATACCAAGGAACAATGTGTGTATTAGTCTTGGAGAGCTCGGCGCTTAGACTTTGATGGAAAGATTTACTTGTTGTGTATGTTGAGCGGTCTTGTGCCAAAACGTTTTGTAAAAATCCCTGCCAAATTTAGATTAAAACCCATGTTTTAGTTTATTCAGAAGAGAAGAAAATCCTTTAATTCATAAAATTGTTTTCTTTTCGCTCAAAACCTTTAACGTTTTTCTTCTTACAGCTCTGGGAATTTTTTATAAATTTCTTAGCAGGAAGAATTTGAAAACCATCCGATCACCAATATATCTTAAAAGCAATTTAATGATAGCACTAGATTTCAGCAAAAATAAATAGTGCTAACAGCTGGCTCCATTAGGGATGTTATCCTCCCCGCGAGGTAGCAAAGAACCTCGTAGACTAGGTGTCGAATCCATTGGGAGGCTCCCAAAATTTTCTGAAATACTCTACCTTTTCTGAACTGAACCATAATTGAAACCATTCTACAAATAAATTCCACTTTTTCAACCTATCACCTGTCACCTATTCATACCCTGAAAACTGATGACAGCTGTAACTGCAGACATGAACTTTAAAATCGAAACTAAAATCAAAACTGAAACTGAAAACTACTGAATGGAATGCTTGCCATGTTGAGCTTATTCATATTTACTTACTTACCCTACTTACTAAGCATCAATTCTCAGTCAAGTAACTTCTGACTTTCAATGAATCCACTCAAGCAAATGATCCGAGACTTAATGGCAGAAAGTTATAATAAAGAAATTGATCTTTACAGTAGAGATATAACTAGTCATTACCACTACAAAATTCATCTGTGTAATCAACCACTGGGTCATAAAAGGCATGACAACTTTCAAAAAATTCTATCTTTATCTTACCATGAGAGTGTTGTCCCAACTGTAAATTCCCTTGCACGCTGTCAAATTGATCTTCAAAAGAACCATGCAAGGAAAACTCGTGACAATTTCTAGGCGAGACATCCACAAATTCATCTACAATTTCTGATTTTAAAAATTCATATTCTTTATATGCTTCAACAAAAACATCATTCATTTCTTCAATAGGATCGAGCAAATAGATTTCTTCTTGACAAAAAAATTCTGAATTTGAAGAACAAAAAGAAACATCCATTTGAGAACCTCCATCTTCTTCTTCATTACTCAACTTGTCATTGCATACCGCTGGTTTTTCTAAAGGTTGGGATTGATTGAATAATTGTCCTTCTCGCTCATCATCCATTCCAAGGAAATTTATACATTCATCTACAATATCAAATTCTTGTTTTTGATCGAAAACTTTAAGTCTATTTTTTAACCACTCAAATGAAGGAAAACACAACAGCAAATAGTCATTTTCAACATGTTTAGTTTCCACTCTGTTTTCATACTTTTGATCTTGGATTGCAATTAAATTTCTTCACTAACAAAAATTGTGACAGGTTGATTGCATTCTTTAGAAAACAAATCAGTACATCCATCTCCTTTCAAATCACTAGGCTGGTCATCTTCTACAAGCAAAGAGGGATTTATATATTCATGTAAATATTTAGGTGAAATTTGAATTTGATCCACATGCAGAGGTCTTCCTTCAACCACTATTTCAAAATATGATTTCTCTTTACTTGAATTTGTAGAAAATGAACATGTGGAGGGACAACGAGACTGAGATTTTCCAGAATCATCATCTTCTGTGTAATCAATCACACAAGTATTGTAACTTAATTTTGTCCCGAAAATGAATTTTCTGATTGAGAAGGGGAGGCCTCTTCTTGTAACAAAAATTTGGAAGTTGAAAAATATGAGGAAGGATCTGATTGGCAGTCCCAACCTCTCTCTTGGTCACACAGAGGATGATAAGAATGCTGCAAATCATCATCAATTTGAGGAAGAGAGATATAACTAGTTGAATCTGAGCTTTGGTCTATTTCAACTTCAGTCAAGGAAGATAGTACTAACTGTTGGAAAATTTCTTAAATATCATGGAAATTGGTTTGTCTTTATTTTTGAGATGAATATTCATGTGAGATATCTAAAACCTCTTTATCCAAATACCGATCATCACCACACTCATATTTCACATTTTCAATGAACTCTCTATCGTGTGTGCAACAATCTTAAAGTAACAACAAACAAGGATAATGCCTTTCGAAATGTTCGTGAAATATGGTATGAAATTCTTTAAGGGAGGATAAAATCCCTGTTGGAAATCCCTCATACCAAGACCTTGCATATCCTTCTAAACTAAACATGAAGAGTTTTATTAAAGAATATTCATGCCATCCCACTCCCAACTTATGTATATGCTTATGAATCTAAATAAATGGATGGCAGCATCATCACCCTTTTAATCATTGAATCTTAGAAGATATGTTTGCCAATTTACAAGAGGTATTTTATTGGGATAACCAGGCATATAAGCAAGATTCATAACAACATTCCTTGCGGCCTGAGAAGTCATCTTGATGGTGGAGAAACTAAATCAACTCCTCAAACTTTGCAACCCCGTTCGATGATGGAGCTGCCATAGAACATTATGAAGAATGGATCCTTCGTACATAGAGTCGCCAGGTGAAAAGAGACGTGAACTTATTGATGTCTCACCATTGTTCACCATCAACAATTAGATCTAAACCCTTTGTTCAAATCCAGGTAAGATTTGAGACCTCTCCCCATATTTATGTTTCTGAGGACTAGTCTCCCCAGTGGAGTCACCTTTCAGAATCTTTCGGTTGAGTCACCAGGGAAGATGGTACAACCTTTTTCACATGTAAGAATCTATGTTTTCCCACATAAACCCTTTATCATTTGTGTTTTTGTCGTTCTTCCCAGGGATGATCTTCAAATCGTCCCCGGCAATGGCACTAGTTTGTTAGCACTGGATTTGAGCCAAAGGTTGTGGAAGGCCCTCTCCCAGGTAACAGCAGAACCACTTTCGAAGAGAGGACTTGCCTTCTACTCTTCTGAAAGGGATCTCTCACGAAATATTAACAATGCGAGATATGTACAAGTAAAAATATAAATTGTTTGTTAAATTGGTTGAAACAAGACATAGAACCATTGGGCGATGAAGTCAAGAAGTGTGACAGAGATGAACATAACTTATGCAGACGATTTCAACATAGAGGCAAGATATCCATTCAATCACAATCAAATTATAATTGTCTAGTAGAAAAGAAGAACATGAATAGACCATCGACATAGAGCATTGGAAAATGAATTATGTATTAACTTTAGAAGAAAGCTTTGGTGAATATCTGAAAAAATAGACAGAGCATAGCATGTACGAATTCCAAACTATTATACACTTATTTCAGACTTGAAAGAAAACATAATGGAATATATAAACTCAAAAAAAATTCACATGAGAAAGGAAACAACAGACTGTAATACAAACAACACATGAATCCCTGTGTAAAATGCCGACCTCGACTCTACAACTTTATTAAAATACTCTTGAAAGCATACACTGCAAAATTACATCGGTTCCAACCCTTTCTCCTTCTCCAGGAGGTACATTTATAGCATTTTGGACTTCCTAAACCAATATCCGAGAATCAAAATTTGTTACAACTAAAGAACATCTTCTAACAAACTCTAATGTGGCGTATCTTCCACGATTTACATAAAAGTGAAAAATAACGTGGACCATTGAAAAATAGGATTAAATAGTCCCTCTTGCATATCCCAGCCGGTAATAGCTGTGCAAAACCAAAAGAGGTTTTTGTAATTGGTCCAGTTCCTAACAAAACCCATGTCTTCTTTTCCTATGATTTAACTGCAGCTCCTCAATATCTGATTTTGAAATTGATGACTCAGATTGTAAACCTAAATTTCTGGAAAAATACCCTGCAAGGATATTTTAAATTCTTGCAACCTGTGATACCTGTGTAAAACCTGAAGGATTTTTTTTAAGGTATGCGCATGATGAAGAAACACCTCTCTCATTTTCCTGAAATTCAACTCCATTTGGGTGAAACAATTCTTTGAATGTGATGTCTAAAACAATCTTTTGGAAAACCTAAAAGATAGCCTGTAAAAAGAACTTTGTTTCTCCTAACCCATATGAACTGTGTAAAACCTGAAGAAGATTACGGAACATGATCTTCTTCTTAAGAGAAAATTCATTCAATTTTGGAAAATTCTTTCTGATTTTGCGGAAACAATTGATTGAAATAACTGACTAAAATAGTCATTTAAAAATATGGAAATTTGCTCTCTAAATATGACTTTGATTATCTCAATACACAGCACCAAGGTAAAAACCGAGAGAGGTTATTGTAGACAGGTGTGTTATGAAGAATTTTTTTTCTCAATTTCTGAAAAATTATCTTGGTTCGGCATTAACAATTGATTTAAAATAATGTCTAAAACAACCATTTTCGTAAAAAAAACAACCATGCTCTGCGGCTTTAATTCTAAATTGAGTTCATTTGATCCACAATTAGTACAATGTTTGTGACCATTGTTTTTCCAACCTCCCTTAACATTCACCCAACAACATTAATTTAAGCGGTTGATCAGTTTGAGTGGATATTGGATGTTTACCACGTGTGTGAACTTGCATGCGGCATAAAAATTTCGCTAATTTCAAAACCTAATTTCTCCTTGCTAGTTGATAATGCGAAATGTTTTTTATCCGTGGATTTTCCTCACCTGCTAATTTGACCACCAAAACCTATGTACCACTTAACATCATTTCACTCATTGAAAATTTTAATTGCTCCATGCAACTTCATAATGCGAAATTTATTTGAGCTCTGAGATGAAATGTGCTCTAATCTGGATCGTTGATCAATGTTTAGTTTGCAGGAGCTTTAATTATACACAATTCCTCTGACAGAGAGTACACAGCACTGGCATTATCGCTATGACTTATTTCCCTTTCAATCGGAATCCATTTCTTTGTATCTAGTGCTACATATGTTACCTTTTTTGTTATATCTCGATTACTGATAGGTAATA
>LPNX010843586.1:48907-136509 GCA_001517045.1 Pseudotsuga menziesii | reverse complement strand
TATCTTCCTGAGCCATACTATTTCTTTCGTTGCTTCAGCTGTAGCCACATATTCTGCTTCTGTTGTTGAATCTGCCGAAACTGACTGTTTGCGTGATCTCCATGAGACAGTTGTTGATCCAAGACTCATAGTGTATCTAGAAGTTGATACTCCTGTCTCCTTATCACCATCAAAATATGAGTCTGAGTACCCAATAAGTTTGAATTCATCCACTTTAGAGTACTTGAGTCCAACGTCTTGAGGCCCCTTCAAGTATCTTAGAACTCTTTTTGCAGCTGACCAGTGTCCTTCACAAGGTTTATGCATGAACCTTGAAAGTATGCCAACAACATAAGAAATATCTGGTCTAGTTGTTGTAATGTAGATAAGACTTCCTACCAGTTGTCGATACTTGGTCGCATCTTCAAATTCTTTTCCTTCGCTTGATGTAAGCTTCATTTTCTGTTCCATTGGAGTAGATATAGGGTTGCATTCTGTCATGCAAAATTTGCTTAGTAGTTCTCCAACATATTTTTTCTGAGATAGGAAAATATACTTAGGATGTTGAGTGACTTCAATTCCTAAGTAATAGTGGAGATGTCCCATATCTGTCATTTCAAAGATCTTTTTCAAATCTTTCTTTATGGATTCTATATAGCTCTCATTGTTCCCTGTCATCAAAAGATCATCTACGTACACCACAAGATACACAACAGATCTTCCAACTTTCTTTATAAACAGTGTTGCATCATCAAGATCAAAATGTTCGAAATTTAACTTCAAAAGATGCTCGGTTAACTTTTCATACCATGCACGAGGCGCTTGTTTTAGGCCATACAAGGATTTGACAAGCTTGCATACCTTTTATTCTTTTCCTTTCACAACAAAGCCTTCTGGCTGAGACATGAAGACATTCTCTTTCAAGTCTCCATTCAAGAAAGCAGTCTTCACATCCATTTGATGAACTTTCCACCCTTTCTGAGCAGCTAAAGAGAGTATGGTTCGGATGGTAGCCCATTTTGCTGTAGGAGAAAAAGTTTCTTCATAGTCAATTCCTTCTTTCTGTGCATAGCCTTTTTCTACAAGCCTCGCTTTGTTCTTGTCAAGTGAGCCATCTGATTTGTATTTGTTCTTATACACCCACTTTCAGCCAATTGGTTTGGTTCCAACTGGAGGGTCAACCAGCTTCCAAGTTCCATTCTTCATGAGTGCATCATACTCATTCTGCATAGCTTCTTTCCACTCAACTCGAGTAGAAGCTTCTTCAAAGGAAGTTCGTTCAAAGTTAGCATATAAATTAAATTCACAATCAAATGATACATCCATGTCATCACCTGAATTATCTGCTCCTCCTCCATCTTCATGTATTTTCGAACTTCTCGTTCCCGTCTTTCCAACTTCATCTGGATGGACACTTTCAAGTGTCTTTGTGGCCCATTTAGGAATCTTCCATGATGGTCCTGGTTGATCAGCTGGTGGTGCTTCATCATTGATTGAGAGTCTTTCAATTCTCTCAATAACATCATCCAGTTGAACCTCTTATTCAAGTGAAGTAGCAGGAACTTCTTCATGCAGGGGAGTTGGTGCTTCATATGGAAATTCCAAAGGTTGATCCAGAATAGGAATCCCCCCTTCAAGGTTTGGAATTTCATATTCATTTTCAGAATATGTCTTTGGATGAGGATAACTTTCCAAATGATCAAGCTGTCTCTCAATGGACTGGTCATTTTTATTAGTTTCAAGAAAAATGACATCTCTGGAAATAACAAATTTCTTGTTTACCTCATCATATAGACGGTATGCCTTGGAGTGTTCTTCGTACCCCAAGAAAATACATTTTCTGCTTCGAGCACCAAGCTTGTTTCTTTGCTCCTTTGGAATCAAGGCATAACAGGTGGAACCAAAAACTCTGAGATTCCTGACTAAAGGGAGATGGCCAAACCACATTTCATGTGGAGTCTTGTTATCAAGATCATTTGAGGGACTTCTATTTCTCAAATAGGCTGCACATTTTACTGCATCACCCCAAAACATTAGTTTTACATTCTTGAAAAACATCATTGAGCGAACCGTATTCCTTATGGTTCTATTCATTCTTTTTGCTACACCATTTTGTTGAGGATTGTAGGGAACGGTAGTCTGATCTGCAATTCCATGTTGATGAAGATAATCTTCAAAAGCATTTGAAGTGTATTCTTTTCCATTATTAGTGCGAAGTGTACCAATTTTTGATTGTGCTTGTTTTTCTATCAATGCATGAAAGTCTTTGAATGTTTGAAATGCTTCTGATTTTGTCTTTAAACAGTAAATCCAGCACATTCTTGAGTAGTCATCAAAAAATGTCATAAAATACTTATTCCCATTTGCTGAAGGAGTTGGCATTGGGCCACATAAATCAGAATGCACTAGTTCTAATTTCCTACTTGCTTTGAATTAGATTCATGGAATGGCAACTTACTATGTTTCCCTAATATACATGCATCACATTTGTTCTTATCTTTGGGAATGGTGGGAAAACCAAATACACCATTCTTTCTCAACAAACGAAGACTGTTATAATTTAGATGACCAAATATTGCATGCCACAATGAGCTAGATGACATATTACCTTCTCCATGCTGAGAGAGGTAGGCATAGTTCTGAACTCTTGCAGATGAACCCTTTAGCTTCAGCAGCTTCCCATATTCGTATCCAGTCATGATGACTTGGTTGTTAGAGGACTTTCTTATTTCTACGATTCCATCAAACATGTGGATGGAATGGCCTCGCTGTCGAATCTCCACCAAGGACAGCAGGCTTCTCTGCAACTCTGGAATATAGAGAACATTCTTCAACAAGAAATCAGGAAATCCAGGCATCTTCAGTCGAATGGTGCCCATTCCCTTTGGTTTAAGACTTGACTTATCTGCAAAGTAAACTATTCCATCTATTGTTTCATTAAGTTCTTCAAAACAGTCTTTTCTTAATGTCATGTGTGATGTTGCACCAGTATCAAGCAGCCAACAATATTTGTAAGATGAAAGTGAAATCATTTCATTAATTCCAAGATTACAATGTGCAACAATACATTGAGCAGAATCAGAAGATTTACTAGCATCTTGGTTTTTACTGTCATCTTTCTTCTGGTTATGCTTGTCTTTGATGGAGTCCCACGAAGCCCAACACTGATCTGATGTGTGCCCAGTGTTTCCACAACGCTTGCACTGCAAATCTGATCTTTTGTTTCTGCCCCCTCTGCCTTTGAAATTTCTTCTTTCTCTGCCTCTCCCTTTTCCAGAGAGAGTGGCACCAACTATTGATGACAAAGATTGCATCTTTTACAGCTGTTAGTGTAATTTACAAGAATGAACTTAATATGACAAAGAGAAATAGAAAACAATAACCTTGCAGGTCTATAGTCTCTGCCAAGGTGAATACAATGCAAGATTTAGGTGAGCATACACAAGCTTCTTCAATATACAAAATACGAGCTTCAAATACACAGCAGCATTACTTTTTATACAATATATACTCTACAGAATATGTTATGCGTGGAGGCACCAGAAGCTAATATATTAGTGTGCAAAGGATATAAGTGCACAAAAAATCAAGCACCAAACTATATACTTCTGCAAAATCAAGTGATTAGCAGTAGCAATTATCAGCAGCAATATTAAAATACTTCTTACATCCTTCAACGCATATATCAGTAGTCTTCAATGCAACACCAAGTAGTCTTTAGGGTCGTTGGAGAGAAATCACAGTAGCTCCAATGCACAATAGTCTTCAATGCACAACTCATAATTCAAAGGTCTGAGCTTGAAGGTCTTCACAAAATTAGGGTTTCCTTCCTCCACACTATTCAGAAAATTAGGGTTTCCTTCCTCCACACTATTTAAGCGTTCAACGCAGTCTTCTCACTAGTCTTCACGTAGGCAGCTTTCATTCAATCTCCAATGCAGCTTCAGGCTCGGTCTCTGTTCATAGATCAGATTTGCACAGCATCACAGGCTTCACACAAGCACAGCTTCACGGCAGGCACACGCAGGCTTCAGGCTTCAGCAAGCTTCAACATAGCCTTCAATGGCACACTACACAATCTAGTTGAAGTAGCAGAGATTATATGGTGTTTGTTTGAAAACTGTAATTACAAATATGGATCCCCATGTATTTATAAGGGTGCCATGTCTGAGGTCTCTGGAAGCAGCAACAGTTCTAGCGATGGCATCGTATCGAGGATGAGCAACAGTGTGAGGCAGTCTCTCGTTTTTCACAAGTCCAAGAGGGAGGCCTCCAACACCGCTCGTTATAGCAAGAGTATTATGTGTAGCAGATATTATATGGTATGCAAGGACTGGAACAATGTGCTAACATTGTTAACCCAGAATATTATAAGCAGGTCGCGTGTACCCATTTCTCCTTCTCTCTTTACTCGTTTCAATCACGTTAAGCAGTCACTACGATTCAGCTCAACGAAACTAGTGCGAGTGACCATTACTACTTTAAAAACAAGCGCAGTCTTCTTCGGAAAGCGTATTGCAATCGGGCACAGATGAGGCTGAAGTTGACGGAGTGAAAAGAAGCTATGTAATCTCAAACTCATGATGCAGAAGGAGGAGATCGCAGTAATCTCAACTCTTCACGTTGAGTTCACAGGTCACATACACAATAAAATGAAGGAGGCAATATTCCATGATGGTATTCTCACGATGCTTCAACGATATCAGCTCCAAAATAAGGGTTTGAATTTTTTTGAGACAGCGCAGTCATACAAACTATATCGTGGAGAAAGTGGGCGCGACTCAGGAGAGCGTGGTTACAAATTAGGGTTATGCAGGTCTCCAATTTCCAAAAGAGAAACGCATGAAAATGGCATACTGATGGAGCAGGCAGTCTGGCAATGGACTGGCAAGCAGAATGCCAGTACTGAAATGCAGGAGGCAGGAGTTATGGAAAATAGCTAAGCTCTGATACCACTGATAGGTAATAAATCCCGATTCATTAATATTCCCTTACTAATGCATATATTTATACAATTCATAGGACAATTGAGTTTCACCTTCCGCCCAGCCTTTTCGGATTCCTACATCAGTTTTATTTATTTATTTACAAAATATATAATCCCTACAGATTATATTCTAACATTAGTTTTCAGCATTAGCACAATGAAAAAATGATCAAATTCTGACAGATGATTTGAAACAATGAAAATTTATTTGACGGTATCGTAAGCTTCAGATTCATTGTTAGGTTTAGCCCACAAACGCTCAAGATCTTGTTTCTCAGTATGCCAAGCATTAGATTTGTACAAATCGCTCAAACTGGAAGTGCATGAAGTATTTGGTGCGTTCAAAGGAATATAAGACTTTGCATCTTCAACTAATGACATTACCAAATTCTCTGTCTCCGGAAATGAAAATATTATTTAGTGTTAATTTCCTCAATTTATTTATTGCCGAAATTTTACTTTAATTAATGTCCACATATAACTAATTATATTCGCTCCACCAATATGCATTGATGCAAATAATTCTCATGCTTTAATATTTTGCTTCCTTTTGATGAGGGAATTATCCCATATGCAAGGGAACACTTACCTATAAACTATTTATAAACACCAATCATTTTAAATTATACCAAGGAACAATGTGTGTATTAGTATTGGAGAGCTCGCTTGGACTTCGGTGGAAATATTTGTTTGGTGTGTATGCTGAGCGGTCTTGTTCCAAAACATTTTGTAAAAATCCTTGCCAAATTTACATTAAAACCCATGTTTTATTTTATTCAGAAGAGAAGAAAATCCTTTAATTCATAAAATTATTTTCTTTTTGCTCAAAACCTTTAACCTTTTTGTTCTTGCAGCTCTTGGAATTTTTTATAAATTGCTTAGTGGGAAAATTTTGAAAGGCACCTGATCACCAATATATCTTAAAATCAATTTAATGATAGCACTAACTTTTAGCAAAAATAAATAGTGCTAACAGCTGGCTCCATTAGGGATGCTATCCTCCCTATGAGGTAGCAAAGAACCCCATAGAACAGGTGCCAAATCCATTGTGCGGCTCCGAAATTTTTCTGAAATCCTCTACCTGTTCTGAATTGAACCATCAATTGAAGCCATTTTGCAAATAAATCCCACTCTTTCAACCTGTAACCTCTCACTTGTCACCCGTCCATACCTTGAAAACTGAAGACAACTGTAATTGCAGAACTGAACTTTAAAACTGAAACTGAAATCAAAACTGAAACTGAAAATGAACTGAAAACTGCTGAATGGAATGCTCGCCATGTCGAGATTATTCATATTTATTTACCTACCCTACTTACTAAGATTCAATGCTCAGTCAAGTAACTTATGACTTCCAATGAAGCCACTCAGAACAAATGATCCCATAAACCAACTTTCTCTTCATGCTTGGTAAAACACAGAGATGATAGAATTAATGGCAGAAAGTTATAATAAAGAAATTGATCTTTACAGTAGAGAAATAACCAGTCATTGCCACTACAAAATTCATCTATGTAATCAGCCACTAGGTCTAAAAGGCATGACAACTTTCAAAAAATTATGTCATTATCTTACCATGAGAGAGTTGTCCCAACTATAAATTGCCTTGCACGTTGTCAAATTGATCTTCAAAACAACCATGCAAGAAAAACTCGTGACAATTTCTAGGCGAGACATCCACAACTTCATTTAAATTTTCTGATTTTAAAATTTCATATTCTTTATATGCTTCAAGAAAAACATCATTCATTTCTTCAATAGGATCGAGCAAATTAATTTCTTCTTGACAAAAAATTTCTGAATTTGAAAAACAAAAAGAAACATCCATTTGAGAATCTCCATCTTCTTCTTCATTATTCAACTATTCATTACATACCGCTGGTTTTTCTAAAGGTCGAGATTGATTGCATAACTGTCCTTATCGCTCATCACACATTCCAAGGAAATTTATACATTCATCTAGAATATCAAATTCCTATTTTTGATCGGAAACCTTAAGTCTCTTTTTTAACCACTCAAATGAAGGAAAACACAACAACAAACAGCCATTTTCAACATGTTTAGTTTCCACTCTGTTTTCATACTTTTGATCTTGGATTGCAATTAAATTTTCTTCACTAACAGAAATTGTGACAGGCTAATTACACTCTTCAGAAAACAAATCAGTACACCCATCTCCTTTCAAATCACTAGGCTGATCAACTTCTACAAGCAAAGAGGGATTTATATATTCATGTAAATCTTTAGGTGAAATTTGAATTTGATCCACATGTAGAGCTCTTCATTCAAACACTATTTCAAAATATGATTTCTCTTTACTTGCATTTTCAGAAAATGAACATGTGGAGGGACTACAAGACTGATATTTTCCAGAATCATCATCTTCAGTGTAATCAATCACACAAGTATTGTAACTTTCAAGAGATTGTTGTTGCAAAAATGAATTTTCTGATTGAGAAGGGGAGGCCTCTTCTTGGAACAAAAATTCGGAAGTTGAATAGTATGAGGAAGGGTCTAAGTGGTAGTCCCAACCTCTCTCTTGGTCACACATGGAATGATAAGAATGCTGCAAATCATCATCAATTTTAGGAAGAGAGATATAACTGGTTGAATCTGAGCTTTGGTCTATGTCAACTTCAGTCAAGGAAGACAGTACTAATTGCTGGGAAATTTCTTGAATATCATGGAAATTGGTTTGTCTTTCTTTTTGAGATGAATATTCATGTAAGATATATAAAATTTCTTCATCCAAATACTGATCATCACCACACTCATCTTTCACATTTTCAATGAAGTCTCTATCGTGTGTGCAACAATATTGAAGTAACAACAAAGAAGGATAATGCCTTTCGAAATGTTCGTGAAATATGGTATGAAAGTATTTAAGGGAGGATAAAATCCCTGGTGGCAATCCCTCATACCAAGACCTTGAATATCCTTCTAAACTAAACATGAGAAGTTTCATTAAATAATCTTCATGCCATCCCACTCCCATCTTATCTATATGTTTATGAAATCTAAATAAATGGATGGCAGCATCATCACCCTTTTCATCATTGAATCTTGGAAGATATGTTTGCCAATTTACCAGAGATATTTTATTGGGATAACGAGGAATGGAAGCAAGATTCATAGGAGGATACCTTGCAGCCCGAGAAGTCATCTTGATGGTGGAGAAACTGAATCAACTCCTCAAACTCTGCAACCCCATTTGATAATGGAGCTGCCATAGAACATTATGAAGAATGGATCCTTTGTAGATGGAGTCGCTAGATGAAAAGAGACATGACCTTCTTGATGTTTGACCATTGTTAACCATCAATAGTCAGTTCTAAACCCTTCGTTCAAATCCAAGTAAGATTTGATACCTCTCCCCGTATTTGTCTTTCTGACGACCGGTCTCCCCATTAGAGTCACCTTCCAGAATCTTTCAGTGGAGTCACCAGGGAAAATGGTACAACCTTTTTCACATGTAAGAATATTTGTTTTTCCACAGAAACCCTTTATCATTTGTGTTTTTATGGTTCTTCCCAAGGATGATTTTCAACCCGTCCCTGACAACGGCACCAGTTTGTTATCACTGGAATTGAGCCAAAGGTTGTAGAAGACCCGCTCCCAGGTAACAGCAGAACAACTTTCGAAGAGAATATTGGCCTTCTATTCTTCCAAGAGGGATCTCTCACCAAATATTAACAATGCCAGATATGTACAAGTGAAAATGTAAATTGTTTGTGAAATTGGTTGAAACAAGACATAGAACCATTGGGCGATGGAGTGAAGAAGTGTGATAGAAATGAACAAAATTTATGCAGACGATTTTAACACAGAGGCAAGATAGCCATTCAATCATAGTCAAATTATAATTATCTGGTGGAAAAGAAGCACATGAATAGAACATCAACATAAAGTATTGGAAAATGAATTCTATATTAACTTTAGAAGATAGCTTTGGTGAATATTTGAAACAAGAGACGGAGCATAGCATGTATGAATTCCAAACTATTATACACTTATTTCAGACATGAAAGAAAACATAATGGAATAGATAAACTAGAAAAACATTCACATGAGAAAGGAAGCAACATACTCTAATACAAACAACACATGAATCCCTATGTAAAATGTTGACCTCAGCTCTACAACTTTATTAAAATACTCTCGAAAGCATACACTGCAAAATTACATGGGTTCCAACCCTTTCTCCTTCTTAAGGAGGTACATTTATAGCATTTTGGACTTCCTAACTGACATTCGGGAATCAAAATTTGTTACAACTGAAGAATGTCTTCTAACAAACTCTAATATGGCGTATCTACCATGATTTACATAAAACTGAAAAATAATGCAGACCGTTGAAAAATAGGCTTAAATAGTCCCGCCTGCATAACCCAGATGGTGGTAGTTGTGCAAAACCTAAAATAGGTTTTTTGAAGTGTCCCGGTTGCTGACAAAACCCATGTCTTTGTTTCTTCTGATTCAGCTCTAGCTCCTCAATATATGATTTTGAAATGGATGACTCAGATAGTAAACCTGTAAATTTTTTGAAAAATACCCCGTAAAGATATTTTAAATTATCCGAACCTGTGATACCCGTGTAAAAACAAAAGGAGATTTTTTAAGGTATGATTGGGATGAAGAAAATCCTCTCTCAGTTTCCTGAAATTCAACTCCATTTGGTTGAAACAATTCTTTGAATGTGATGTCCGAAATAGTCCTTTGGAAAACCTAAAACATAGCCTGTAAAAATCACTTTGTTTCTCCTAACCCATATGACCTGTGTAAACCCTGAAGGAGGTTATTGAACATGATCGTGTTGTTAGGAGAAACCCCAATCAATTTTGGAAAATTCTTTCTGGTTTTCCATAAACAACTGATTGAAATAACTGACTAAAACAGTCATTTAAAAATCTGGAAATTTTCTCTCTGAAGATGACTTCGATTCTCTCAATCCACAGCACCAAGGTAAAAACTGAGAGAGGTTATTGTAGATAGGTGTGTTATGAAGAAAAAATTTCTCAGTTTTGGAAAACTCTTCTTGGTTCGGTAGGAACAATTGATTTAAAATAATGTCTAAAACATTCATTTTCGTAAAAAAAACAACCATGCTCTGCTGCTTTAATTTTGAATTGAGCTCATTTGATCCACAATTAGTACAATGTTCATGAGCATTGTTTTTCTAACCTCCCTTCACATTCACCTAGCGGCATTAATTTAAGCGGTTGATCAGTTTGAGTGGATATTGGATGTTTACCAAGTGTGTGAACTTTCATGCGGCATAAAAAGTTCGCTAATTTCAAAACCCAATTTGTCCTTGTTAGTTGACAATGCAAAATTTGTTTTATCTTGGGATTTTCTGTTAATGTAATTTTAACTTTGGAATGTATTCACTTGTATTTCTTATGTATTGCACCCTGATGTTTATTTTGGGAAGTGTTTGTAATGTAATTGAGTCATGCCATGCCCCGATGTTCCGATCGAGTTTCTATAATGTAAACAAGTCATGTCAAGTCATTGTGGGTAACCCTCCTATTGATCAAGGGTTTAAGTCCCCGCTAGGTGAATATATTCACCTGGCAGCATTTATTTTAATGGTTGATCAGTTTGAGTGGATAATGGATGTTTACCAAGTGTGTGAACTTGCATGCGGCATAAAAATTTCGCTAATTTCAAAACCCAATTTGTCCTTGCTAGTTGACAACGCGAAATTTGTTTTATCCGGGGATTTTCTGTTAATGTAATTTTAAATTTGGAATGTATTCACTTGTATTTCTTATGTATTGTACACCGATGTTTATTTTGGGAAGTTTTTGTAATGTAATTGAGTCATGTTAGGCCCCGATGTTCCGATCAGGAGTTTCTATAATGTAAACAAGTCATGTCAAGTCATTGTGGGTAACCCTCCTATTGATCAAGGTTTTAAGTCCCCATAGTTGTGGGACCCTAGGGTTATTAGACTATCCTAGAGAAATAAACCCTAGGTGAGTCATTGTAAGTCGAGGCAATAGTCCCCACCATTTTGTTAAGGATAACCCACCTTGTTGGTTGGAGGAGGCAAAGTCTCCACAAGTTGTGGGGCACTCGGTTTATTAAACACTCCTAGAGATGTCGGCTCTAGTAAGTAATTATTAAGTGAGGCCGACATGTTGGAGTGGGTTTCAAGTGAAGGAAAGAATATAAATATAGAGTGATCCTCTCTATTTAGCACACATACACTCACTCATTGGGACGAATGAGTGATAGAGAGAACTTGTTGGGACAAGAGAGAGACTACTACTGTGAGGAGATCATATTTATGTTTTTGGGTTTCACTTTTGGTGCTGATTCTATCTCTAAGGAAGTTGTGGGGTTTTCTCCTTTATGCTTTTCCCGAGGAAAAGTATTTGTGTCTCTTGTCTCTTGTGTTTTATTGCTGTGCATGTTATTCTCTCACTTAAATATCCTAAGATCATAATGCTAGCTTGAATGATAAAAATATAACATGGTACTAGAGCTAATGTAGCGTACCTGACCGTTCGACTGGCGAAGAGGATGCTACCATGCCATTAACCATCCGAGCAAACCACCCCATGAACATGAACATACATAAAACCAAAATGCTTGAACATAAAACATGCTAAGATTCATAATCATTCACATACACAGCGGAAGCAAAGATACATTCATTCAGGCATGTAACATGTTCATCATAATCCATTAAGCATCAATATAACTGCAGAGATGTAATAGACAAGAATACTTTTGTAAAGAACTCATCCCACAACCATCTACGTCACTGCAACGTTCCACCCAACCATAGGCCAGCATGCTCCTTAATCTCTCAGCAACGCTACCACCCCCGATCTAGGCATGATCCCCCAAGGAATAAGGAACAAACAAGGTTACACATAGCCAAGGATACACAAAACAACCAAGACAACAAAGTAGGGTTTATCAGGCTATCAAGGATCTGGGAAAAGATGAATGCTAAGTTGGTGAGCTTATTGAAGACCTAATGAATCCTACACCAAAACTATCCTGACTTCTAGGAAACCCACACACACCCAACACCGGGAAATCAATCCCTTCTCCACTACACAGTCCCTCAGGCCCTGACCCCCCCTTTCCAGTGCTACTCCGGGGTTGTGGAGAAGAAATTCATCCCTCTAGCTTTGCCTGTGTAGCTCCATAACACCCCAAGTTTATCAAGCAAACTAAACCTTCCTCCCACTCCAACATAGTTCGAAGACCGACCACTGCATACACGCAGCAAAATAAGGTATTCATAGCTTGATAGGGAAAAATGATCCTTGAGTTGTTCTTGGCCCTATCGTGGCCAAAACGACTCCCCAATAGCCTACAGCAGCTCCAAGACGTAATGGAAACCATAGCCAAAGAAAAACGTGGGGAAGACAATGGCCCGTGTCTCCACAATGAAACATAGGAAAATGCATGGCCCCAAAACATAAATGAGACCACATTCAACCAAAAATAGGGGTGAGCCGAAAGCTGAAAACCAGCAGGAGAAATCCTAGCGGTAATGATTTCCTCCGCATTTCCAACATTTCGCTAGTTGCTTCATCTTTACCTTCTCTATTTCCTTTGAGTCTTCATGCCTGAAATGTTTCTTAATAGACCGATTGGATGAATGCCCCATCATTGATCCGCTTTTCTTTCCCTTATGGATTGCTCCTAGAATGCATTTTACCTCCTTTTGCAAACAAATAGAGTCTTACAAAATATGGTGGTTCATCTTATTCTGCCTTTTATGTATCTTGAGCATCTCTCCAAGATTTTATTGTGTCTTGGCAATTGTTTGAAGGAGACTTCCAGCCAAGTCCAATAGATTTTGGTCTGCTGCCATGTTCAATGTGTACAAATGGATTTAACTTTTCTCACCTATGAAATGCATCATTGTAATTTTGTTAGACCAAGCATAATATAAGCATTAAAATCAGTCAATTAATTGCCCAATTGGCATGGAAGTCGAAGTCTTATCAAGGAGACTTTCATACTTTTCATGCCTTCCCAGCAGGCACATGAGCTCATTCATGTCCATTCTTGGGCAGGGAATTAACTATTCCATCATTCATAATTTATTTTAAGCAAATAAACACATTCTATCTTGAGCCATACATGCATTCAACAATATTCTATTTTCATAATGCATAAGTATATATAGATATATATAATCAAAAAAGGAGAGAGAGAGCAGAAAGAGTTTTCCCCTCTCTGTCTTGTTCCATTCTGGAACCCACACCACCACTGTGGTTTTCATGCTCTTAGCCTCTTTCACTTCACCATGAATACTGGACCAAGCCTTCTTGGCCATGACACTTAGTGTCTTCGGTCTGTTCCAGACCTCTCAACCATGGAGTCTCTCCACATGGTTCATCTATAACTCTTGGCTGCTAGGGCCTTCACAGTCCCACTAGCACCTTTTTCATTATCGCTCATTTTGAGCTCTTCAGGATAGTCACATGTCCACAGGCACCCCTAGGATGCCCTCATAGTCCTCGCTCCCAGCGATACCTATATTCAAACATTGAATAGATTCACATGTTTGGTTTATTCTCATCGATTTTTATCTCTTAAACAAGAGCTTAGGATATCATAACCAAATCATATACACATATATATTTATAAGCAAGAAGCTTCAAGATAATCCAATACTTATCTATATTGTGTGTTTCCTCTCTGGTCCACAGGGTCCTACTTCGCTCCACAAGCCTTGGGATTGCCTATGGGCTTGGATGTTAGGTCAGCGCGTAGGCTGCTCCACAACATCAAATAATTAATGTCCAGCCAGTATACCTTCACGCCGACTGGGCTTGGAACTACGACCATTTCCCGATCTAGGATCTACTATGGATCCCTAGGCATATAACAACCCAACATCTCCTTCCATTACACCTTCATGCCAACTGGGAAGGAAATCACCCAAGCCAACACTGTTGGGTTTATCAGGCCATTTGTGCAACACCAAACTGCATCTATTTAGACTGACAACACAAGCAATATAAGCAAACTCATTAGCATTGTTGCTCTAAAACTGTAATCATATTTCATATCATTCACTATCAAATATTGAAACACCAGGAGTGTGTCCACTCCCTAGGGTGTAGTCAATATTGAAAACCCTTTCATAACCCAACATTGGAAAAGTGTGCACCCCTTTCCGTTGTGAGCCATGTAGGCCCTATTCATACTCAAGCAATCTTTCATAATGGAAATAAAATCAAAACATGCTCTGCATATTGAATTTAACAATTTGACATGCATATTCTTAGCTAGGGTCACATAACATTTATCCATTTCCCGATACAGTATTTATTCATAAAGGAAGAATGGGGGCTCCCTTCTCTGAGTTGATAGTCCCTTAGTTTTCCATCCCAACACCTTTTTACATTCCATACCCCACAAATGTCTTACCGGCATAATCTATACCATCTCACCCATGTTTCTTACCAAACATGTAGTGCAGATGGGACATTTCCAAAATGTCCGATGGAGTTTCACCCGAAACCCATTTCCAAGATAGGGGAAAACCTCCCCATGAAGTTTTTCTCCTACAAGCCATCACACATGGTCTTCCTGCAATGTGTACCCCTGGCACATTCATCAAGTAGCCAAACAGTTAATCATTATCTAATAATACAACCCAAATTTGATTGTTCCATAACCAAGAAATGGCATTAGTAATTAAATTCAATGTAAATTTGCAACTCTATCTACTACAGAAATTGATTTGCTTAGCAATGAGGTGATCCTCATTTGTTGGTCTCTTGTAAGCAGCACCACTATGCCCATTATAATTTTATGCTTACTAGCATAACATGAACATCCACTTACAACACGTCCTCCTGACACAATTCTATGCAAGCCAATAGTGATTAGTAGTTGTCAGCAATTCCTCAAATCTGAAATTTACAAGTTCAAATTGACAAACCATTCTGCACACAACTATTTTCACAACCATGAGACTCTTCTCATGAGGTTTGGCTCTTAGATTTTGGCCTTTGTCATGGTCTTACCCTCATTTCCATGCCCCAAACAATCTACCTGAAACCTGAACTTCAATCAGCCAAACACTTGGTAATTCTTGATGCATATAACTTTTCATTGCTGCAACAATCATTGAAGCATTTTCAGAATTATAGAATTCAAATACTTCTAGCTGTTAATCGCATCAATATTACCAAAACTCATTTACTTCGCATGAATCATTATAATATTAAAATTGAAAGGTATAGTCACATAATTTATGCAAATTAAAGGAAATGTTTAGATACTCCTTACTTCATAGGCGTATTATTTGTACCACCTTGCCCTTCCATAGAGTATTTCTGGCAGCCAATAGATCATGACTATCCTCTTCATGCACTTACCATTATGCATTCATAACAGCTCTTGAAAGGATTCTAGAATTATCATCAATTCACCATTTCAGCCATTGGTTAGTCATAATAACACATGCACTATCTTGATGCATTCATGCAATGCATCACAACATTTGCACCCATATTTATGTATGCATATCTGCAACATTTACTTAGGCTTTTCATATGCATCCATTCAATGCATAACTACAAGATTTATAAAATCTCTTAATGCATATCCACTCAATGCTACCTTGTATTCAGGAATACTATGCATTCAAACATACTATGGCCTAACCATGACTACCTCACATAGGATGCATTACTATAATCAAGACCATCAATACTCACTTTCTTTGGGTTACTAAGCTCATAACAACATATACAAGCGTGATACATTTCTATATGAATGTAGTATAAATTTTAAATAACCACATGGTATGAGACCTCTTTCCCTTCCACTCCATGCAATTTTCATAATTAAACCATTACCTGCATGGATCCTACTTACACCCTTGACATTACCAGTTTACTTGGTCTTTTGCAGGGGATTGCAGAATCCACTCACCAACTTTGATCTTGGATTTGTTGCCTTATCCCTTTCTCCATAGGGTTGCTGGTCACATTCATCAGCATTAGCAACATATTCAACCATGCTCATGTTGGCATTGTTTTTTCCACTAATGCCAACACCAATGCAATATTTACCATTATTGGTTCATTATAAATGCATAATTCTACGTATTTTTACAAATATTTAAATTCCTATGTATGCAAACATATCCCCATGCATTTTCAGCATCCCCATGCCATAATTTCTATCTACACAAGCTTATAAAATATGAATATAGTTAGCAAGAGAGGGTTTAAGGGATTTTCCTTTTCAAAACCCTCATCTTTTCCTGGAATTCCTCTTACGCATAATAGATGAATCGAACTCATGGAGTCTGGAATGCCAACTTCAACCACCTAGAATTTTCTTCCTTTTCATCCCTGTAATCCACTAACAATCTGCTAAAAAATCCACTGAAAAGCAGCTGAAAATCACTGAGAAATCCCACTTGAAAAGATCAAAATGTTATTTTGTAAAATTGGGCCTCTTCCCATCTAATCTTCTGAAGTATCGGATCCTTAGTTGACTAGGCTTCCGACATGTCGGTGGCCCAAAAAAAAAGTTTTCTCCGGCACTCATCAGTAGTCTCTTCAACTAAAAAATTTCGATGTATCAACGATCCAATCCTCTAACCTTCTCCGACGTATCGGTGGTCTGGTCCTCTATTTTTCTCCGATGTGTCAGCGATCTGAACAACAAAATTCTTCCGACGCTTTAGGCCGATATTCGTCTAAATTTTTTCGATGATTTCAACACTCAAGAGAATTTTTCATTCTCTTTTCTCCTCTATGTCGGCGCCCTTGTCGTCTATCTTCTACCGCCATTGCGGCTATGTCATTATCTATCTTCCTTCGTCGTTGCAGCTACTCCTTCAACTAACTTTCGGTGAAACTTCCTTTATCTTTCGACGACATATCGGCACCTTCATCATCTATTTTCCACCAATTTTTGCCACCGTATTGGCTACTCCATTGTCTAATTTTCGCCGACGTATCGACTGTTCGAACAATTAAAGTTTTTTAATGTTCCGGTACTTAGACAAATTTTTGGAAATTTTTATTTCCTTTACTACTGCTGCATCTGCTACTTGCTCAACTAATCTTCACCGATCCAATCAACTAATCTTCACTGACACTATGGCTTCAACTTTAACTTCAACTGTTCTCTGCCGACGTATCGAAAGTCCATCCATCTAGATGCATCGACGTATCGGCGGTCTTCAGCTGAAGACTTCCGATGTTTTCAGCACTTGGAAAATTTCGACAAAACATTTCTTCCTTTTCCTCTGCATAGGTGCTCTCATCTTCTATGTTCCATCGACACTGATGGTATTTATTGGATGTTCTTTCGACTAAATGAGCCAGCATTTCAGCGGTCTTTGGCTGAACGGAGCCGACGTATCGGTGCCTCCATCTTCTTTCTTTCGTCGATCACCGACAACTTCTAAACTTCGCTAAATTCTGAAATTTTCCTTTCTGCAAGTTCCCCGTTGGGTGGACTTTTATCTAGGCTGCTCGATGCATCAGAGGAGCTTTAGACTAAGTCCTCCTACAATCCGACGACCTCAACAATTAGAGAAATTTTGGCAAAAAAATTCCTCTCTTCAGCTTATTTCTCTCGACGTATCGACCCCATCATCCTCTAATTTTCGTTGTTGTGGTTCCCTTTCGGTGAGCCTTCCTTTTCCTCTCCCGCCATTGCGGCTCATCATCAGACAACATGACCGACAATGCAACTCATTATTCCTCTATTCTTCACTGATCGCCATAGGTTTGCATCAAAGAGTCTTTCGAGTAAGCTACCCATTGCATCGGAGGAGCTTCCCACTAAGTCTTCCAACGATCCGACAGTCAGGACACTTAAAAAATTTCAACGAAACTTTTTTGAAGATTTTCTGTCATTCACATTTTTTCCTACTAGGAAGAGGGCAGCCTGGCTCTACTAGCTGATTCATCACGGCCCATTCAGGCTAATGCTGCAACAATAGCTCTGATACCACACTATAACATCCCCAACCCTCCGACCGACGAAGAGGACGCTACCATGCCATTAACCAGCTTGGAAAATCGCCCCATGAACATTAACATACATAAAACTAAAATGCTTGAACATAAAACATGCTAAGATGCATAATCATTCACATACACAGCGAAAGCAAACATACATTCATTCAAGCATTCAACATGTTCATCATAATCCATTAAGCATCAATATAACTGCAGAGATGAAATAGACAAGAATACTTATCTTGTAAAGAACTCGTCCTGCAATTAGCTTTGTTGCTGCAACATTCCACCCAACCATAGGCCAGCATGCTCCTTAATCTCTTAGCAATGTTGCCACCCCCGAGCTGGGCATGATCTCCCAAAGAATAAGGAAAAAGCAGGCTTACACATAGCCAAGGATACACAAAACAACCAAGCCAACATAGTAGGGTTTATCAGGCTATCAAGGAGCTGGGAAAAGATGAATGCTAAGCTAGTGAGCTCATTGAAGAGATAAGGACTCCTACACCAGAACTATCCTGACTTCTAGGACAACCATACACACCCAACACTAGGAAATCAATCCCTTCTCTACTACACAGTCCCTTAGGCCCTGACCCCCCCTTTCCAATGCTACTCCAGGGTTGTGGAGAAGAAAGAAATCTCTCTAGATTTGTTTGTGTGGATCCCAAACACCCCAGGTTTAACAAGCAAACTAAGCCTAGGAAAATCGTGAATGAGAACCATAAGAAGAACACAACCCGATGAATAAATCGCTCAAGGTCCACACTCGAATGGGAGGCCATGCTTCTCTCTTTGCATGAGTAAAACTCCCATACTCAGACCTGTGCGTGAGGAGAAGAATCATGTCCCTACCTCAGGATATAAAACTCAATGGAGATAATCCCCAACTGGCACATGAGGATGAGCAAGAATGGAGTCGTGGGAGAGTGGAGAGAATGGGAAGGTTCCCTCTTTGCCCACGCGACGTGAAGATGAAGAGTCTACTGGTGGAGTGGGCATGTGGGAAAGGAATTACAATCCTGCCACACCCACCACTACTCAACAATAACTGCCCCAACTAACATAAGGGGTTTTTAATAGCTGACACATGGCTTTTTCCCCATAGGCCCAAGGTTTAATAACTCCCCCTCCTTATCCTTAGGAAAATCATGCCCTTTTCATTATCGTTGCACCGCCGTAGCTGGTTGTAGGTTCATTTTAATTAAAGTGCATATTTACATAATACCAAACTATAATTTGTCGGATAGAAGGATATACCATCGGCAACGATCCCAATCACTAAAACATAACACAACCAAATCAATGGTGGGGATTTTTCCTTTAGCTCCACACTACGATTAATTGCAATATATACATCATGTATCTTTTAATGCAACAGGGTCAAAACCGGGGTATTACAGCTAACCTAAGAAGAAGACATTGTGCATCTATAGAAGGTAGGGATTCTTACTTTTTGGGTCTCTTTCCATAATCCATCAGCAAAATTATGCTAGGTTTACTCTCCATTGAAGGGCGCATCTTTCTGTCGAAGCGGAATTCGATTCCAACCATTTTCAGTTTTTGGTGCGAGAAATTAGGGATTTTTACAGAAGAGGAATTTTTGAGTGAGCCCGACATAGGATTTCTCTCCTCAATAAAATAGAATTTTAGAGACCTAGGTCAAGATTTTTGGTTGGGTGAAACTCCGGGAAATTCAAACGCTAGTTTGACCCCAAGCTCGAAAAACCCTAAAATACTAAAACTGATAATTTTTTGTAGATTCGCTATATCTTGAGATTGGAGAAGGATCGGGAGCTAAAACTTTCACATGCCGAAGATAAAATCCTGATTTACACTGTATACAAAATTTATCCTCAGATTCGCTATATTGTGGGAGATATGATCCCTCCAAGTTAGGGTTCCATCCTCTTCTAGGATTCATCCCTAAACAGGACACCTGTGGAGAATTATTATATCTTGGGCTACGAAGGTCCAAATGAAATTTCTGAAGAGTTTCTAGAAAGGGCATGGACTGTAATTTTTGTGTTCCAATTTTCAGACCCAAAAGATGAAACAGTGACACATGGAAATCCATACAACTTTGTTGTTCTGGACAGTCCTGTAACAGGTCACCTTGGGAACATGATCATAAGTCCTAATTGGTGAAACTAATTCTGATGAAACCTATGGTGTTGAAAGAGGAATAGGCGAGGATACCTTAGTGTGAAGTTTCAGACACATAGGAGCCATAATTTTGGAGATACCACTGAAACAGTATCAGGCATTTCTATAGAAGAAATTGGTAAACTAGGGCTTTTTGTTCTGGGAGCTTCCCTCCACTATTTTTAGAAAAGGAGTACATTGGACAACTCAAATTGAAGAGGTGTATCTTTCTATCCAGTCAGTTTTGAATGATTCCAAGTTTTTAAAATTAGGGTTTCTCTAAAAAACCCTAGATCAACAAGCTTTGAAACCAGAAGGACACCTCAAATCGGTAAGATCTAATATTTTTCTATTTTCATTTGAGGCTCTCATTTCAAAGTGATCTATCACATTAGCTTGATGACAAGCTTAGTGAATTTGACAACTTCCAAGCATTTAAGTATTTTATTTCTTTGAATAAAATGAATTGGACACCTACATAAATAGAGAGGTTTCAGTTCCAGAGGGAGATAAGGCTAAAAGCCTTACACCAAAAGAACTTGGTCAAGGCCAAGAAGATCATTGTTGATTCAATCACGTATCACATTATACCACAAGTGTCTTCCCTAAAGACACCAAAAGATATGTTTGATTCCTTGACTGATCTATTTGAATGGAAGAACATAAATCGGAATATGAGGAGAGAGCGATTGTACATGATTTGGAGAATGATCGTGATCGGACTCTTCCTGTGGAGTCTCTCTTCTGGGAGGAATTCTCTTATCATGACTTGAATTTGAGGATGGTTGGTCTTCCTTTGACCCCTTTCCAACTAATGTGGTGATTGTTTCTTCCAAATGCTCCTTGAGTTTGCTTAATCCGGATTCAAACAATATGGTGATGTCCCCTTTTACTCCTTCCATCTCCCAAGATACTGCTTCATTGACTTCTCTTTTGACAGTCTCTGATAATTCGATTTTGCTTTTGTGTAGTTCTCTTTTGATTTGGTTGAGTCTTGAGTGTAAACCCTCAATATTTTTAGAACCTTGGGCTCGATTAAGCTCTAATTTCACCATTCTTTCTTTAATTTCATTCATTTCTGCCATTTTTCTTGTGTAGGGAGGAATTTTCTTTTATTAAGAATGGTGGATATTATTTTTATTTTTATTATTTTTTAAATAATAAATTATTATTATATAATAAATTATTATTATTATTTAATATAATTATAAATATAATATATTAGAAATGTAATATATTATAGTATATTTTTTATATTATATAATATTTTGTTTGTTTGTTTTGTCCAGGTCGTGGGAGTGACGGTGTGAGGAATGGACACGAGGGCAAGGAAGGAAGGCCAAGGGAATGAGGACGAAGTAGGGATGAAGTGGTGCGGTGGAGGTGGAGGTGGGAGGGTACGTTGAAGAAGAGAGCGGTAGGGAGGAGGGGATACACACAGGTGTGAGGGAGGGTGGACAATTGCGTGGAGGAGGCTACAGGTTGGAGCCGAAGTGGAGAGCGTGGTGGAGAGGTGGAAGATGGAGAACATGGCATGATGGAGGTGAGTGCAGTGGTGGAAGAATGGGTGGAGCAGGGTCGGAGGTGGAGAAGAGTGGAGTTGTGCGGAAGGTGCCAAGGAGTTGAACAGTGGCTTTGATACCACTTGAAGAAGACAAAGACTTCTAAACCCACATGATTTCATAATTAAACCCACAGTAAAATTGATAATTGAATATATGATGATTTTTTTACAATAATGGAGATAACCTTTTATAGGTTAATACACACCACTTAATGAATTGGTGTGACTCTACGTTAATTCACTAACTCTATATTTAATATTTAAAACGATGGTTTATAATTATTTAGATACATAACATTGCCACTGTCTTTTAGAATGCTTTTTCCTCAAAGCAAGGGTAAGGATGAGTATTGTTGACGAAACTGTTTTGTCTCCCATGACGCGTCTTCATCTAGAAAATTCTTCCACCTAATGAGATATTCCTTGAGTGTTCGAGAATGGATTTTTATTTCTCGGGTTGCAATGATTGCCTTGGGTTCCCAAATGAACCTCCCTTCGTCATATAACATAGGAAGTATTGTTTGTACTGTTTGATGTTTCCCCAACATTGTTTTGAGACATGCTACATGGAAGATATTATAAATATGACTTTTATCAGGTAACTGTAATTTATACGCCACTTGACTAATATTCTGGATAATCTAGTACGGTCCATAGAACTTTGGGGACAAATTGTGTTTTCCTCCACTTTAAAGGGATACCTGTATATAGGATTGGAGTCTTACGAACACCCAATATCCTAATTCAAATTATCTTTCAGTTCTACGTTGATTTTCTTGTTGTCTCATGCGATTCTGTGCCATGATTAAGTTATCCTTGAGTAATTCAATCAATTTTTGAGATTTCTCTAGTTGGTTCATTACTTCTGGAACATTAGTGTCATTCAGAACTAAATCCTTCCAATTTGGGGGTTCATACCTATATAAAGATTGGAAAGAGGTCATTTTGCGGAGGTGTGGTAAGTTGAATTGTAGCACCATTCTGCTAAGTGTAACCATTGAGACCAATGGTTTTGTTTATCTATTACAAAACAATGTAGATATGCTTCTAATCATTTATTAATGACTTTAGTTTGACTATCTATTTGGGGATGGTAAGCTGAGCTCATATTGAGTGAGGTGCCTACTTGTTTGAAAAATTCCCTCCAAAATTTCCCATTAAATTTTGCATCTCTGTTGCTGACAATGAATTTTGGGAAGCCATGTAATTTGTAGACATTTTTGCAAAATACATTTGCAATTTGTTTTGCCGTGCTTGTTTTTTTTATTTCCATGAAGTGAACAAATTTGGTTAATCGATTGACCACTACTAGGATCTTGTCCTTTCCTTCTGATGGAGGTAACCCATTGATGAAATCCATTGATATCTCTTCCCATTTCTGGTTTGGATTGTGCAGGGGGTGGAGTGACCCTGGGGTTAAAATATTTTCGCTTTTGTTCCTTTTGCATTTGCCGCATTCTACCACATATTGCTAGATATCTTTTTGCATTCCCTTCCATAAAAATGACCTTCGTGCATTATAATAAGATTTGAAGAATCCTACATGTCATGCGGCTCGTGAATCATGGGATTCCTTTATTGCCTTAACCTTGAACTTAGAGTTTGAGTTTAAATAAATCCTCCCCTTATACCAAAGGATATCGTTTTTTCTAATCAAACTTGGGGTCATAGTTGGGATTGTTAATTACAGTGCTTTTTTCTGGGTCCTTGGAGTATTCACTTTGTATTTTATCTAGCCAATCTAGAATTGCGACTGAGATGGAGTAAGAGGTAATATCCTCATCTTTTTTGGAGAGTGCATCTGCGACTACATTTTCCTTCCCCCTTTTGTGTATTATTTCCATGTCGAAAGCAGTGATTTTTTCTATCCACTTCCGTTGTTCTATGGACAATGTTTTCTGTTGAAGTAGGTATTGAACACTATTGTGGTCTGTGCGAATCATGAACTTTCTCCCTAGGAGATATTGTCGCCACTTTACCAATGCCTGCATAATTTCAAGAATTTCCTTATCATATGTAGACTTCAATTGTTCTCGCTTGTTTAATTTCCTGCTCTCAAAAGATATCGGGTGTTCATCTTGCATTAGTACTGCTCCCAATCCATAACCTAAAGTGTCACATTCTATCACGAATGGTTTGGAGAAGTTTGGGGTAGCTAATACAGGCGTGGAGGACATAATTCCTTTCAAGGCTTCAAATCATTTTTCCACTTCTTCACTCCACTTAAATGCATTCCTTTTTAGAAGGTTGGATAAGGGCGTGGTTCTGTGCACATAATTCCTAATGAATATTCTATAGTATCCAGTTAGCCCAAGGAATCTACTTAACTTGGATATGTTGGTAGGTTTGAGCTAGTCTATGATTGATTTTATTTTTTCTGGATCTACCTTGACTCCTTCTTTAGATATTACATGCCCAATATTGCTCACTTCTTCTTAACCAAACATGCATTTGGACATCTTGACCTAGAATTGATTTTCTTTTAAAATAGAGAGCACTTGTTCTAGGTGTGTGAGATGGTCCTTCCATGTCTTACTGTATATAAGGATGTCATAAAAAAACACTAATACAAACTTCCTTAGGAATGGCTGAAATAGGTTATTCATGGTTGCTTGAAATGTCAATGGAGCGTTAGTTAGCCCAAAAGGAATTACCTTAAACTCGTAATGTCCTTCAAGGGTTCGGAAGGCTGTCTTTGCCACATCTTCTAGCCTTACTCTGATTTGGTAATATCCTAACCTTAAGTCTAATTTTGAAAAGTACCTTGTGCCATGCAGTTCATCCAACATTTCATCAATAAATGGAATGGGGAATTTGTATTTTATAGTTATCTTGTTTAGTCCTCTGTAATCAATGCATAGCCTAAATGTCCCATCCTTCTTTCATACCAGTACTATTGGTGCAGCACAAGGACTCCAAATTTTTGTAATCACTCCACACTTCAATAAATCATGGATTAATCTTTCAAACTCTGTCTTATGCTGGTGTGGGTACCTATAGGGTTTAAAATTAGCAGGGCTTGATCCAGACTTGATTTCGATGACATGCTCGATCTTCCTTTCTGGTGGTAACTCCATGGGAAGCTATTCGAATACTTTGTTGTATTTTTGGATTAATCCTTGGATATCTGGATGAACTGGTTTATCTACTTCTGAAGTTAATAATTCCATCTCCTGGCATTGTACGACATACGCTAGTGCTCCCTTTTGAATTAGCTTCTCCATTTTGTGGGATGTCACAAGCTGTGTACGAGGAGGTTGGAACCCATATAATTTGTATCTTTCTCTTTTCCATTTAAACCTTATAAAGTGTTCTTGGTGGTTTGCTGAGTAGGTACCTAGTGTTTGCAACCACTGAATTCCCAATACTGCATCAACTCCTCCTAAGGGTACTGCGTAAAATTCTGACTCAAGGTTATAGTCTTGTATTTGCAGCTTAACTTTGTGGCATTTTCCCACTTTTTCGATCTTCTTTCCATCTGCTACCATTACCTTCATGTTGGGTACTGGATATATGAAAAGGCTAAGCCTCTTGGAAACATTTACGTTGATGAATTTATGGGTACTTCTTGTGTCGAATAGGATGACAACATTATTATTTTTTATATGCCCTTTAAGTTTTAATGTATGTGGTTGGTGTATTCCTGTTATGGCTGAAATTTATATCTTGGGAATTTCTTCATCTTCTGAATCTGATGGAGGATTTTGGATGTCACTTGTTTCTTCTATGTTATTTTCTTCTTAATTTGACTTGTCTTCCTCTTCTGCTTCACATTGATATAAGTTCTTGGTTGTCTCTTTTTTCAAACATATGTGTCTTGGGTCCCACTTCTTTCCGCAATACTTACACTTCCCTTCTTTCATTCGTTGGACCTCTAATGTGGTTTGCTGTCATTTCTTAGATGCGGTGGCTGGTATTTGGTGTCGGTCTTGGTATTTTGGATGGACCTTCGATCTTTTTCATGGTTCTTTTTCCACGTCTTTTTCAAATTTTGCTCAATGATTTTTTCCTTGCGTCTCACTTTGTCCAAGGTTGATACATTTAATGGTTCTATTTGATCTCTAATATATGATTTTAGTCCGTACACATAAGTCTGGAGGCATTGACTATCTGTGATTTCAACACATGTTTTTCCACAGCTTCCCATTCGTCGGTGTATTCATCGACGTCACCTTTCTGCTGCAGTCTGGTGAGTTTTGCGAAGAAGTCCTTTTCTTTTAAATCTTCAAACCTCTTAAAGAAATCATTTTTGAACGTTTTTCAGTTGTGCTTAGTTGTCTGTGTTGTAACCTTCCACCACATGTACCAGTTGTAATCCTGATCTTCTAGTGGCATCGAGGCATATTTTATCATTCCTTGGTCGGTTGTCATATTGTGTATGGAAAAAAAATTGTGTTCTTTGTTGATCCATGCCATGCTCCATTTTGTGTCGTCATTGAATTTTGAAAATTATAACTTGGGTTTCATTTGATATCCACTTCTTTTTGGAGGAGAGAGCGATTGTTCATTATTTGGAGAGTGATCATGATTGGACTCTTCTTGTAGAATCTCTCTTCTGGGAGGAATTCTCTTATCGTGACTTGAATTTGAGGATGGTTGGTCTTTCTTTGATCCCTTGCCAACTAATGTGGTGATTGTTTCTTCCAAATGCTGCTCGAGTTTGCTTAATTCGAATTCAAACAATACGGTGATGTCCCTTTTTACTCCTTCCATCTCCCAAGATACTGCTTCATTTACTTCTTTTTTGACAGTTTATGATAATTCGATTTTGCTTTTGTGTAGTTCTCCTTCGATTTGGTTGAGTCTTGAGTGTAAACCCTCAATATTTTTAGAACATTGGGCTTGGTTAAGCTCTAATTTCACCATTCTTTCTTTAATTTCATTCATTTCTGCCATTTTCCTTTTGCAGGGAGGAGTTTTGTTTTATTGAGAATCGTGAGATATTATTATTATTATTTAAATAATAATTAATTATTATATAATAATTTATTGTTATTATTTAATATAATTATAAATATAATATATTATAATAAATTTATTATATTATATAATATTTTGTTTGCTTGTTTTGTGCAGGCCGTGGGAATGAGGGCGTAGCAGGGATGAAGTGGTGCGGTGGAGGTGGAGGTGGGAGGGTGTGCCGAAGAAGAGAGAGGCAGGGAGGAGGGGATGTGCACAGGTGTGAGGGAGGGTGGATGACTGCATGCAGGAGGTTGCAGGTTGGAGCCGAAGTGGAGAGCGCGTTGCAAAGGTGGAAGATGGAGAATGTGGCACGTTGGAGGTGAGTGTAGTGGTGGAGGAACAGGTGGAGCAACGCCAAAGGTGGAGAAGAGTGGAGCTGTGCAGAAGGTTCCGAGGAGTCTAACAATGGCTCTGATACCACTTGAAGCAGACAAAGACTTCTAAACCCACATGATTTTGTAATTAAACCCACAAAAAATTGATAATTGAATATATGATGATTTTTTTACAATAATGGAGATAGCCTTTTATAGGTTAATACACACTGCTTGATGAATTGGTGTGACTCTACGTTAATTCAATAACTCTATATTTAATATTTAAAACAATGGTTTATAATTATTTAGATACATAACAATTTTCGTAGTTTGTGCAGGAGGGTGTTTTAAGTCCTTGGCTCTGTGCCAAGGTTTCCAATGAAGACCGGGAAGTTGGGTTGGTGGTTTCCATGCTATATGTCGACATAGAAGTATGATTTTTCATTCTTTATGCAATCTTACATAAATGCACAGGGAACAAACATCACAGACATATTCATTATTGAAATGCAACATTCATACAATTATCCCTTTAAAGGAAAATAACCAATCAATCACTCAACATAGTAAATATGCACTTGTCTAAGCTACTCACCATTAAAAATTTAACATGTAACATATACACAACATATAACATGGAAAACCATCCAGGAAAAAAACACAAGGTGCTCTCCATGTCGAATTGGCAAGAGGAAATATATGCACCTTTTGTATGTAGACAAAGCTACAAACTCTGTTCAAGATATTCTCTTCTATCTCTATAGACGTCTCCTCCCTCTCATGCTCTATGATCTTCTCTATCTTTATCACTCTTCTCTACTCCTACTCAGCGATCTGCACACAACCTGGATCGACTCAACCTTCTCTACCTATCTACGTACTTAGATGCAAAACCACTACTTTGATGCACTCAACGATCCAAAGTCATTAACAAAAACTATCTACCTCTAGTCTAGCTCCAGCTTCTTTCCCAAAAGTCTAGACACTTACTCAAAACTATTGTATCAACTAATCAACTCAAAATCGTCTACACAAGGACTAGCTAACAGGATAACCCATTTATAGCTTGGGTTTCTTTATTATAGCCTTGTTATAGACTCGATATAAATCCCATACATGCTTGTTACAAAAGCAATACTGACTTGATACAGACTCTAACAGACTTAGCTTCAGTCGCTATCCCAACCGACTTACTATCTTCAGCCGGCAGGCTGTCTTTCCTATTCTAGAAATACATGACCAAAAAGACGCTATTAGACTGACTTACAAAAATGCCTTTATGCATGTGGTTTCTTCCGACTCCAACCAAGCTCGTACCTAGGATCGCTAAGGGTTGCTCCTTTCTCAGCGTTCTGCCTTACTGTCACTTTCTGGCCGTTACCTTATCTGCACGTCTGCTTCTTTGAATATTCTACCATGTCATCTCATCTCTTGCTCTGTCCTTCCATCATAGCTTACAAAATTGATGCAGCTTCCTCATCCCGCACCTTCCCTTTACCTTTCTCCTTATCTTCCTTCTTCTGTTGCAACATCATTCTCTTCTTCCTTGACGATGTTTCTTCTGTCACAACTCCTTCTTCCTCTTCCATACCCTCTTCTTTCCTACTTAGGAAGAATTCTATATGAATTTTTCCCTTCTATCCCGAGGCCCAACAGAAGACAATATTTTTCCTCCAGGATCAAAGATGATCCCATCCGCACCTTCCTCCCCGGTACCATGATACATTATTAATGATTGTAAAAAAACAATTTTTATTTAGGTAAATAAACAAATAGAAGATTAAAAAAACTAACTGGATAGGTTTCCACTAAAGAGGGACCATCATATTATAAAAGGGAAATAAAACTTTAGGTTTGGGATGTCAAAAAGTTATCTAAAAAAATTAGAGAGAACTCCATAAAAATAGTAATTTGTTTCTACTAAAGAGGGACCATCATATTATTAAAGGGAAATAAAACTTTAGGTTTGGGATGTCAAAAATTTATCTAAAAAAAGTAGAGAGGACTCCATAAAAATAGTAATTTGTATATTTAGTTAGGTTAGGTTGAAAGAAAAACAAGAAGATTTCCTTTTAGGGAGTAAAAGGAGGAATTTGAATTGGAGAAGGGGGTTGGAGATAGAAGGATATAAGGGATATAGAAGGAGATAGATGTACGACAACTGTAAAACATTAAGGATCTATTTTTCAACAAGATATTACTTCATAGATCTATGTTTTGTAGTAGAGTGGCTACTTGCTTGTACAAGGGCTTAGTTAGAATTGAAGGAAGAAACTCTCTGTGTCCACACTGAAAAGCACATGTTGGTGTTGTATGAAATAAGAACTGGGAGTGAAGGCACTTATTAGGAGTGATAAAATAACCTTAGTAGGCTCTAATGAGTACCCAATACTCTCTATGTTCACCTTGAAGAGCACTTGTTGGTCTTAAGTGAGGAAGTAATGTGAGTGATTCTAGTTGTAAGAAATAATTTTGGAAAACCTTTTGTAAATTGCTGGACTACCTACAAAAATCCCAAGTTATTATCCCTTGGGGGTGGATTTTGAGGCAAAACAATGTAGTATATGGAATGCCTAATGTGGACCTACCCAATTCAGATTTTTTTGAAGAATTTCAGATCAATATTTATATTTAAGTTGCCTATACTATACTTTACTATTAATCAAAGTTCAAACTAAATATTTTGTTTTACATAGTTTATGTTTATTATTGTATTTGAAATGGAAACAAAACATAAATAGAATTCTCATAATAATTGTTATTTTATTTATGAAATTGTCATTTTAACTTCCATAAAAATATATTTTATTAAAATAAAAACACAATAAAAAATAACAAAAATTTGTTTACTATTATTTTATAAATTATTTACTTTTTTTTCTTTTACTATTTCTCAATACTTGCATATTATTTTTAAAATTTTTACACTATACATTACAATTTACAATTTACTATATATAGAGTATCCCATCTTTTTAGAGACCAAGAAATGGTCTTTAAGAATCTAAAGGATATGTTTATAATGTGAACAAATATATTACTTATTTTCAATAGAGGATATGGCAATAAGTTGTAATAAACTATTGTTACAAATATAATTTCAACTTCTTATTTTAAATAGAGGATATGGTAATAAATGCTAATAAACTTGTAATAAATTTTTTATTTTATAATATATGGCTGTTTTTTCGTGTGAAAAAAATGGTAATAAGTTATATTAAACTATTGTTATAAATATAATTTTAACGCGGTTCTAAAAGGAAATGGTGTAACTATATTTATCAATCAAAGTTTATTAATATAAAAAATGAGCAAAGAAAATTTTCATCATATATTTTCTAGTACCTTAATATTCACCAATAAAAGACTTATAGTCTTTATCATGTTACAAAAGTCTTTATCACTGCTACAAAACAATTACCTCAAAGAACGTAATCTAAGTTTGAGAATAAAAACTTTTTATAAAACATTAAAATCAAAATTTGAAATGACTTTTTTTTCACATGAAAAAGACAAACTCATATATTCATAAAGTTGTGTCACAAATGACAGTTACAAAATGCAAAAAAAAATTGCAATATAACTACTAATAAAAAAACCTTAACTATAGGCGCAGAATCTGCAAATAGCCAATATAACTTTCAAAAGGTTTCAGCAAGTCACTAACAGTATCGCGAGCATCCATAAAAAAGACTAATGGCATACAACCAATTACATTCAAGATAATTTAATACCAGCCTCCCAAATCCCATCTGTAAAGGAGTCCCATTCGACAACAATGTGAGAGTCTAGCTCCAAGGAAGCAACCGAGTGCCACTGAGGAAGTGCTGCCACATTTCCAGCCCAATCCTGTTTTAAAACAAAGATTTTCTGTGCTTGAAGGATAGACAGAAGTGGGCGAGACAATTTCCAAATGGATACCCCAACCCGCCTATCCAATCCAAGATTGATGCTGGATCCATCTCCCACTAGCCACCTTAAATGATCAAGAATACAGGGAAGTGTTGAATAGAGGCTCTTCCACATCAAAAAAGGATTACAAGAAAGAAACATACCTACACGCAACCACAACCAGACTCTTAGCACAAAGTGCGAGGTTAAAAAGACCCAAATGCTTGAAACCCCAACCATCCCAGGATTTAGGGAGGGAGAGAGACTCCCAATCTGCAAGATGAAATTTGCCTATCTCTCCCAAACCCTGCTAGAGAAACCGGAAGAAGAGTCTGCGAAGAGAGGTCAAGATGCTTGCCGGCACCTTAAAGAGAGTCATCTAATAGACAGGAATGGACTGAAGAACTGCAAGTATGAGTGTTTTTCAGCCCCAGAGATAGCCACCTGGAAGTCCAACGACTCATCCTCCAATGAACTTTCTTTAACGGCCAATGCCAATCAGAAACCATATAGCAATTTGGTTTCAGGAAAAATCCCAGATACTTAAAGCCAACTTCCATCGAATTCACACAGGATCTGAATAAATGAGAGATGATAGCCATCGACTCCTCCTGGACGTTGCAATCTCTGAAGCGCGACTTATGGGCACTGATTGACATACGAGATGCTTTGCAGAAGAGACCAGTGAGACATTTTATGCGCTGCCACTCCTCAAGACAGCCAGCACCAAAAATGATGACTGAAATGACTAAACACACCAGTCAACTACTCGAGAACTTGTATGGAATTTACATAAATGAATTGATAAAAAGATAAAACACCAATCAAGTACTGCAAACTTGTATGGAATTTAAAGCTTTGTACCAGCTAGGTTTAATCAATATTTAAAATAAAAAAAAGTAAGATTCCTTGGCATAGTTCCTTATCACGAAACATTTCAAAGAACATGTTTTTGGGATTGTTGCTGGGAATATCCATAAAAAATTTAAATCACAAACCTTTTTTCATAAAAGATTTAAATCACATGTAAGTTGCTAATTTAAAATTTTCCAACTCAAATACTTTTTAAATCACATGTAAGTTGCTAATTTAAAATTTTCCAACTTAAATACTTTGTCCCATAACCTAGCATAATAATTTTACAGTTGTTTAATAAACTCCATAAACATTGGGTAAATGTTTTTTCTTTTTATACGAGGTTTAAAAGAAGCCAAAACATTTTTAGGTTTTACAGCCACCCATCGCAGTCTCATTTTCTCTTTCGTCTGCTACGATGATGAGGATGAGGAAGACCATGCTCTTCAGATGGAAGATCTCACTCACCCATTCCACCGAACACTTCTTCCACACCTCTAACGCCACTGCAAACACTATAACATTAAAGAGGCAGTGGATTCTTTCAAGCATTTGCTTTCATCTGAATCTAAATCAATTCCAACTCTCAATACCTGTCCAGATCTCATGACTCTGACCATTGTCATCAACTGGCACTGTGAAGCAAGTAGAATGGATCGGGCATTCGAAGTGTTTGAAGGAATGGAAGCACATGGCTATGTTCCAAATGTTGTAACCTTTAACACCCTTATCAAATGGTTTTGCATGGTCGGCAAGATAGATGACGCTGTCAAACTTTTTCGTCAAATGGAGGGAAAACGACCGGTTCCCGATCTGTTTACATATAATACCCTAATAGATGGGTTCTGCAAAATGGGGAAAACACACGAGGCTTTCAGGTTGTTGGCTGTTATGCTGCATAAGGGACATGAGCCTGACACTATCACGTTTAGAACCCTCATGAATCGACAATGCAAAGAAGGTAAGCTCCAAGAGGCTACGAAAGTATTGTATCAAATGTTAAAAGAAGCTTGCAACCCCAATGTTATTACATTTACTACTCTAATTGATGGTCTTTGCAAAGAAGGCATGTATAGATAGTCTTTGCGAAGAAGGCATGTTGGATGAGGCTATGAAGATCTTCTCCAAAATGTCTAGTAAAAATATATGGCCCGACGTTGTGACATACAATTCAGTTATTAATGGTTTCTGTAAACAAGGTAGGTTGGAGGAGGCTCAGAAACTCTTCCGTGAAATGCCCGCCAAATACATATGTTATAATGTTTGCACATACAATGTCCTTATTGATGTTTTATATAAGAAAGGCAAGCTGGAGGAAGCTGTGAAGCTTTTTTTATGAAATGCCCAGCAAAAACGTATGCCCCGATCTTGTTACATACAGTGTACTTATTGATGCTTTCTGTAAGGACGACAAGCGGGAGGAAGCTATGAATCTCTTATATGAAATGGCAAGCAAAACATTTTCCCTAATGTTTTGACATACATTTTGACATACAATGCACTTACTGATGGTTTCTGTAAGGAAGGAAAGCTGGAGGAAGCTGCGAAGCTCTTTTATGAAATTCCTAGAAAAAATGTATGCCCTGATGTTGTCACATACAATGTACTTATTGATGGTTTCGATAAGAAAGGAAAGCTCGAGGAATCTCTTTGTTGGAGCAAGGTCCCACAGCTACAGGAAAAGCTGCTATTTTTGGTAGAAAATGGACAATTTTTGGAGGAAAGACAGTTTTGGCGATGCGATAAAGGTACGACGTCGTAGTACATTTCCTGCCGCGGATTGCGGGCCAGAAATCATGGCGGTTGGAAGAAGAAAGTCAAAGGGAAATAGTACTTGAAGCGACCGAGAAGAGAGCTCAACCACTGCATTTAAGGTAGCGGCGATGACAGGAGGGCTCAGCTACCCTCATAAAGAAAGAAGGAGCAACGGGCCAAGGTATTAAAGACAAAGGATAGAAGGAGAGAGACCGAGGAAGCAGCGCCCATACCCGCAATCAGTGCTGGAAATTGTGGAAGACTGCAGGAAGCTACGGTGTGACTGGTAAAGCGGCAGTACAAAGTACAGAAAGACTGACTTGCACAGTTAGGGTTTTGGGTTACTGTTGGGATAGGCCCACAGTTTTGTATCACGGTGAGACCTTCGGGCCACCTATTTAAGCACGTATTTTGTATTATGAAGGGTTAGCTAGCTAGTTAGATAGTTGGTTGATAAGGTTGTAACTGTTGTTATCAATATAGTGAGACATTGAGGAAGAGTCGAGCTCTAGTTCTGTCTTTAAGTCTGTAGTTATCTTACTATAACCAGTGGCTGGCTCCTTGAGCCTGAATGTAACAATCCGCAGGGATTGAGAGAGAGAGAGAGAAAGAGTATATTGTAAGAAGAAAGCAATATAGGAACAGAAGAGATCTAAGAGAGAAGGGATCCCAGCTGTGTGCATGGAGTTTCCCAGAAGATCTCAAGCTGCATAAGAGGTTGGAGTGGAACTGTGTTACTCTCTCAAGATATAATATAAACATAGTTCCCATGGACGTAGCTTCCCCCTAGAAGTGAACCACGTACATCTGTGTGTTGTGCAACTGCTTTATGTGATTGCGCTTTACTTATTTGCTATCTGTTATCTATTACATGAACTTTGCTTATCAGTTAATGAATGTATGTATGCTATCCTTCAAGTAACATAGAAGGTCAAATGCAAGTTGAATGTGTCGAGTACTCTATATATGAGTTTATCAGTGCTTGATTCACGACAGTAGCAGCTACTGTGTTAAGTGACTTCTGTATATTTAGTTCAGCGAGTTGAGTGTAACTGATGCTAAGCATGTTAAACTATAGAAGCTTAAGTGAGGTTGTTTAACACCTTAATGAAGGTTAACTGAGCTATTATACCCAGAAAGGAAGCCTCTGGACCTTCATAGTTGTTGAGTATATTGAGTCTTACTGTAGGAAATATCGTAGCGTAGAAAGGGCAATATCACACTGTCGGGGGAGCTGCAGTGTGAGATATCGCAGGTTAAGAGTTGGGAAGAAGGGAAGGTTCGCGAAGTTCCCTAGAAGTTGCGATGCGATAAGAGTTAGTCCCATAGCAAAGTTAGCTAGAAAGATAGAAACAACCCTTGCTGAGAGAGTTAGCTAGTTAATTAGAGTCAGGAGGACCTAGGATACTGCAAAACCTGGTTGAGGAAACCTGATTCTTCAGCCACCCCATCTAGGATCACTTCAGGTGAGACTTCAGGCCATTCTACGGTATGTCGCTGAAAGGGCTAGTGAGCTAGGGGTTTTGTTGGTACAATAAACTAAACCTGGGTCTCCCCAGAGAAGACCAACAAATGGTTCCGTCACCAGTTTTGAACAAATTGAAGAGCTGATGTTCTGTTGGCATCCTACTAAAGAAGAACTTAACTAGTGGGTTGAGTCTAAGGAAAGAGAATTTGCTGAGAAAGAAAACAAGAATCCTAGGCTGAGTACAGAGGACTAGTTACATAAACATTTCTTCACAGACCTGCATGAGATATTTTTTGTGACCTACGCAAATGAGTTGTACGATTGGTTGTCAAAGTTGATTGATAAGAATGTATTCAAGAATAAAAGGAACATTGTTTGGACACCGAAGCTCATTCACACCGTGAAGAGCGTAGATAATCCCATTTCATGGGCAGTAGACTTTTGGCTTGCGAGTTTGCTGGAAGGTTTCATTACAAAGTTTGCAGTTGATCAAAGAAAGAGTTTTAGCGAAGCAGAGAGGTACTTCTTCAAAGGATATCGCAGTCAGTACTTGAACTCTTTAAATTTGTCCCTTAAGATGTTATTGTATGAAAAAAAATTACTGGATATATTCTTAGATGAATAAGTTAAGTGTAATGTCACAAGAGTTTGAGAGTGACTCTGAAGAAATTGGATGTACACGTAGTGGTAAGAGATATAAAGTAGATTTCAGATCTTCCTTCTTTGAAGATAGTTCAGACAGTACTAGAGAACAAAGTCAAAGTACTAAAGAAAGAATAGCAGGGGGTATCCCTTACCACCCTTATACCCCACAAAAACAAACCGGGACTCAGAATAATCCTGCAGGAACTCCATCTAGTAGTTCACACACAGTACATACTACCTCTACACCATCTACATTTATACCGCCAAGTGGTAGTAATACAACAAATCAGAATCCACCTCGTATAAACAGAATGGGGGATGACATGAAATTACCTACCTTTAAGGGTACAGGGGCAGAAGACCCATAACAACATTGGTTCCTATGTGAAGCTGTATGGACCATTAAACAGATCCAGGATGACAATACTAAGCTTGTCCAGTTGGCCACTACACTTAGAGAAAGAGATTTAACATGGTATATGAAGTATACATCAGTGCAGAACAGAACACTCGTAGAGGTCAGGACCGCAATGATTAAGGAATTTTAAGAAACCCAAGTCTGAGTCACAATGTATCACAGAACTTAAAGACATCAAACAGTTACCCATAGATTCAGTATGGGATTTCGATCAGAAATTTAAAGCTCTTATAGGCCAAGTTAGTTTTGAGTTTGCGCCAGAGTAGCATAAGGAATGGTTCATCGCAGCACTGCTCCCTCATATCAGACTTCCACTAATGCAACAGAAACTCCATACGCAGGATGAAGCATTGGAGATGGAAATGAAACTAGAGGCTTCACCTCTAGCTGAGACTAGTGCATGTATGACACTATGACAAATTTACAGAATCAGTTAGCCAATCTCACTTTACAGCTACATGAGATTAAGAAAGGAAAAGAGGTTGAACAAGAACTATGGTATACAAAGTGTAAAGGACATCGCCATACCAAAGATAACTGTTCAGTATTTGTTGAGTATCTAGCAAGTGGGGCTCCTAAACCCTTAGTACAGAATCAACGGCCATGGTTGAAATCTGTAGAACAAGAGGACATAGACCACAGGAATTCCCTTTACTTCAGAAGTATGTACAAACTCCTAAGAATTTATACTGTAACTTCTGTAAGTCAGTAGGACATGATGAAAATAATTGCAGAGCTTATGATCTCATGATAGAGAGAAAACATGAATTCTACAGAGTCCAGTCAGAGACATCAAGACCAGCAACAGGCCCACCACATGAACCGGCTCATGATGGCCGTGGTGGAGGCTTTGGTCGTGGTCGTGGACCAATTGTTTGTTACAACTGTGGAGCCATAGGACATTATGCTAGGGATTGTCAGAACCCTACTACAACATGTAAGTATTGCAAGTCCTATGATCATACTATAGAAGAATGTCCTATCTAGATAGCCAAGATTAAGGATCCTAAGCCAGCAGTAAACCAGAATATTAAGCTTATTGCTACTGAGCAGAAAGAACCAGAACCAAGAGTCAATGTTGTGACTCGCAGCGGTGCTTCTACTAGTAGTAGGACATCGCAGGATGCCAAAAAGAATACACGTCCGAAGTGGGTGCGTAAAGCCACTGATAAATCTACACCACTTGACCTGCAGAAGAACAAAGAAACATTTCAGCAAGCTAAATCTTTCTTTACTGACCCTACACCATCAGGATCGCAGATATTGCCTCGTAGGGGTATACCGCAGCAAAAACCTTGTGGCATTAGTCCTATGCAGATATCACAGGCTACCACATCTGGAAGGTGCGAGGAGGATGAGTTGACAGGAAGTGTACAATCCTTCCTGTGAAGCTGCTTGAAACTCATAAGAAATGAGAAACCCATAAAAGAGCTTCAATGCATCATAGATTAGTATCAACACTCTTCTTCCGAGAGCAGTACGCAGCGTGCTGTTCATAATATTACAGGCCATACAAGAACAGGAAGAGAAATGAGACTCACAACACAAATTGGAGAGTTTGAAATGGATGAGGTAATCGTAGATTTAGGATCAAAGGTAAATGTTCTTACCAAGCAGACATGGGAACAGATGGGTAGCCCTAAGTTAGCCAAATCACCTATCAATTTGTGATTAGCCAATCAGCAGAGGGTGTCGCCACTAGGCCGATTACCGCAAGTACCATTTGATATTGATGGAGTTCGTAGCTTTGCAGATTTTGAATTCATAGAAATTATTGGCGATAACAGACCATATCTAGCTTTATTAGGTATCGATTGGGCATTTGATAACATGGTTGTTATCAATTTGAAGAAAAGACAAATGACCTTTGAGGATAAACAGATTCAAGTCATCACACCGTTGGATCCTTTTCAGGGTCCTCGATACATTGAACCTATCAGAGCAGAGGAAGAGGTGCGTAATATGGAGAGCCTCTATCAGATGACTGCTAACCAGAGTGATTATATCAATCCCACCACAGAAGGAAATATTAGTTGGCGATGCGACAGCTCATGCACATCGGATTCGGATGTTGGTTTAGAAAATTGGCAGAATATACTTTATGAAGTTTCAGCTCACAGATGTGCATTTATGACTAAGTCATTGCGATCGATTGGAACAGAGATTAAGGATATTCCATCGTTTGATGGCTTAGCAGATGTCAAAGACTTTTTACAGCAGTTTGAGCAGGAAATCCCTCATTAGCAGAGGATGGCAGCTATTGACCTTGCAATAAGAGCCACACCTAAAAGATGGTGGCATGCACATAAAGAAAATATCGCATCATGAGATGATTTTAAGAGATTGATGGCGATCAGATTCTCTATTGAAAAGGAGAGTTTCCAGCAGAAATATATAAGGGAAAGTGACCCCAGGTCACATATTAAGATTTGTGAACAGAATTGGTCGGACATTCCAGAGGATGAATGGGTTCACCTATTCATTCACACTTTAGACACAGTCCCAAGGAATTGGTACACTGAGACAAGGTTGCGCAGAGGAACGATTACATGGCCAGTTATGATAGATAGCTTTCTACTCACTTTCACTTTTGAATCTGAGTATCCAAGCATTGATCAGGCCCTAGAGATTATAAAGAGTCAGATATTTGATGACTGTTCCCTACCAGTGTATGCTCATCCTGATTGGGCCATCCAGTTAGAACATGCGCTAGAGTGTTACAACTTCGCAGAAGAGTCAGGTGATGAGGATGAGAATCCTCGTAGTATCAACATTCCAGAGTCAGAAGGGACTCGCGAAGTTTCTGGACCAAAGCTAGAGATGCCAACTGTCACAGAGCCTATTAAGATTAAAAAGATCAATATTGGCACATAAACAGAACCAAATTTTGCCTCTATTGGAGACTATTGGGATGATGAAATGGTAGGACACATCACAGATCTGTTACATGACTATCAGGACTTATTTCCCAATAATTTTATAGAGATGAAGGGAATAGTAGGAGATTTGGGAGTCATGAGGATACCTTTGAAAGAGGATGCTAGGCCAGTTAAGCAGCGTCCATACAGATTAAATCCTCGTTATAAAGAAAAAGTTAAGGATGAGATTGATAAGATGCTAGCAGCAGGCATCATTGAGCCAGTAGAAGAGAGCGAATGGGTTAGTCCCATGGTTGTGCAGGAAAAGAAAACTAAAGGAGAAATCAGGATTTGTGTCGATTTGCACAAACTCAACGACACATCACTTCATGACCCATTTCCGACACCTTTTACTGATGAAGTTTTAGACAATGTGGGAGGACATGAGATCTACTCATTCACTGATGGCTTTTCAGGCTATCACCAGATAAGAATCCATCCAAAAGATTGACATAAGACCACCTTTGCGACAGAATGGGGCTCATTCCAGTATACGGTAATGCCCTTTGGTCTTAAAAATGCACCAGCTATTTTTTCTAGAGTAGTAGTTGGTGTCTTTAAGGAATACATCCATAAATTATTAGAATTCTATTTTGATGATTGGACTGTATTTGGAGTAATAAAAAAGAATATAGGAGATTTAAGGCTCATGTTAGAGAAATGTAGGCAATATCATATTTCTCTTAACTTGAAGAAATGCATATTATGTGCACCATTTGGTAGCTTGTTGGGTCATATTGTTTGCAGACAAGGCTTGATGGTAGATCCTGCAAAGATTGTCGTCATTGTAAATCTCCCAGCACCCAAGTCAGTCAATAAATTGAGGACAGTGCTTGGTCATACAGGGTATTATAGAAAATTCATCAAGGGCTATGCAATGATCACAGCACCTATGGAAAAGCTGTTAAAGAAAGAAGTGAAATTCCTATGGAATGAGGAATTCCAACAAAGTTTAGACACTCTTAAAGAGAAGATGGTTACAACACCCATCTTAGTATTTCCAGATTGGAATAAGCCATTTCATGTACATGTGGATGCATCTGGCATCGCACTGGGGATTGTCTTAACATAGCCATGAGAAGGGGTTATCGATCACCCTATCGCGTACTCCAGCAGAAATTTATCTACTGCAGAAAAGAACTACGCCACTACAGAAAGAGAAGGATTAGCTATGGTGTATGCTCTACAGAAGTTTAGGCACTACCTGTTGGGTGCCCCATTCAAGATGTTCACTGACCATTCCACTTTAAAGTGTTTGGTCAATAAGCCAGTGTTAGGGGGAAGGATCTGCAGATGGTTACTCCTATTTCAGGAGTATGGTTTTGAAATTATTGTAAAACCAGGGAGATTGAATGCTGGACCCAATCACCTGTCGCGGATAGACTTAGGAGAAGAACCAAGTAATTTAGAAGATAATTTGCTAGATGTGCAATTGTTCTCTATCCAGATCGAAGATGATTATTACACGGATATTATTCACTTTCTCACTACAGGGTGGGAACCAGTTGAGTTTACTAAGCAGCAAAAGAAATTAGATGTCAGTGGCTCGGGGACGAGCCACAAGTAAGTGTTAGGGGACTGTTGGAGCAGGGTCCCACAGCTACAGGAAAAGTTGCTATTTTTGATAGAAGATGGACAATTTTTGGAGGAAAGACAGTTTTGGCGATGCGATAAAGGTACGACGCTGTAGTACATTTCCCGCCGTGGATCGTGGGCCGAAAATCGCGGTGGTTGGAACAAGAAAGTCAAAGGGAAATAGTACTTGAAGCGGCCGAGAAGAGAGCTCAACCACTGCATTTAAGGCAGCGGCGACGACAAGAGGGCTCAGCTACCCTCATAAAGGAAGGAGCAATGGGCCGAGGTATTAAAGACAAAGTACAGAAGGGGAGCGACCGAGGAAGTGGCGCCCATACCCGCGATCAGTGCCGAAAATCATGGAAGACTGCAGGAAGCTATGGTGTGACCGATAAAGAGATAGTACAAAGTACAGAAAGGCCGATTGTCACAGTTAGGGTTTTGGGTTACTGTTGGGATAGGCCCATAGTTTCGTATCATGGTGAGACCTTCGGGCCACCTATTTAAGCACATATTTTTTATTATGAAGGGTTAGCTAGCTAGTTAGATAGTTGGTTGATAAGCTTGTAACTGTTGTTATCAATATAGTGAGACATTGAGGAAGAGTCGAGCTCTGGTTCTGTCTTTAAGTCTGTAGTTACCTTATTGTAACCAATGGCCAGCTCCTTGAGCCTGAATGTAACAATCCGTAGGGATTGAGAGAGAGAGAGAGAAAGAGTATATTGTAAGAAGAAAAAAATATATGAAGAGAACAGATCTAAGAGAGAAGGGCTCCAAGCTGTGTGCGTGGAGTTTCCCAGAAGATCTCAAGCTGCATAAGAGGTTGCAGCGGAACTGCGTTATTCTCTCAAGATATAATATAAACACAGTTCCCGTGAACATAGCTTCCCCCTGGAAGTGAACCACGTATATCTGTATGTTGTGCGACTCCTTCATGTGATTGTGCTTTACTTATTTGCTATCTGTTATCTATTACATGAACTTTGCTTATCAGTTAATGAATGTATGTATGCTATCCTTCAGTTTACAGCAACATAAAAGGTCAAATGCAAGTTGAATGTGTCGAGTACTCTGTATATGAGTTTATCAGTGCTTGATTCATGATAGTAGCAGCTACTATGTTAAGTGACTTCTGTATATTTAGTTCAGCGAGTTGAGTGTAACTGATGTTAAGCATGTTAAACTGTAGAAGCTTAAGTGAGGTTGTTTAACACCTTAATGAATGTTAACTAAAATATTATACCCAGAAAGGAAGCCTCTAGACCTTGAGAGTTGTTGAGTATATTGAGTCTTACTGTAGGAAATATCGTAGCATAGAAAGGGTGATATCGGACTGTCGGGGGAGCTGTGGTGTGAGATATCGCAGGTTAAGAGTTGGGCAGAAGGGAAGGTTCGGGCAGCGCCCTAGAAGCTGCGACGCGATAAGAGTCAGTCCCATAGAAAAGTTAGCTAGAAAGAGAGAAACAACCCTTGCTGAGAGAGTTAGCTAGTTAATTAGAGTCAGGAGGACCTAGGATGCTGTAGAACCTGGTTGAGGAAACCTGATTCTTCAGCCACCTCATCTAGGATCACTTCGGGTGAGACTTTAGGTCGTTCTGCGATTCTTCGCTGAAAGGGCCAGTGAGCTAGGGGTTTTGTTGATACAATAAAGTAAACCCGGGTCTACCCAGTCAAGACCAACACTCTTTAATGAAATGCCTAGCCAAAACGTATGCCCTGATGTTATCACATACAGTGTGTTTTTTTATGGTCTCTATAAGGATGGCAAGCGGGAAGCCAGAGGAAGCTATGAATCTCTTCTATGAAATGCCAAGCAAATACATTTTCCCTAATGTTTTGACATACAATGCACTTATTGATGGTTTCTGTAGGGAATGCAAGCTAGAAGAAGCTGTGAAGCTCTTTTATGAAATGCTTAGAAAAAAATGTATGCCCTGATGTTGTCACATACAATGTACTTATCGATGGTTTCGGTAAGAAAGGAAAGCTCGAGGAAGCTCTGAAGCTCTTTAATGAAATGCCCAGCAAAAATGTATGCCCTGATGTTGTCACATACAATGTGCTTTTTTATGGTCTCTGTAAGAAAGGATAGTGGCAGGGGACTGTCAAGATGCTTCGTGAGATGCTGGATAAGGGTTACACTCCAGATGTGATCACATACAACAGTTTTATTGATCGTTGTTGAAAAGAAGGGAAACTTGAAGAAGCCCTACTTTTGCTAGATGTTATGGTTCAAATAGGCCATCAGCCTAATGAAATCACATACAATACACTTTTCAATGGTTTTTGCAAGGTGGGTAATCTAGAGAAAGCCAGGGAGCTCCTTCAAGAGATGTTGGAGAAATGCTGCAGGCCTGACGTGGTTAGCTATAATAAGTTAATAGATGGACTCTACAAGCATCACAAGATAGACGAAGCTCAAGAAATTTTATATAAGATGTAGAAACAAGGTTTGAGCCCTAACGTTGTTACATACAACACATTGATTGGTGGACTTTCCAAAGAGGGTAATCTGAAGAAGGCAATAAAGTTGTTTAAACAGCTGAAAGATAGTGGCCATGTCCCTGATAGGATTACATATAGCACACTCAAGGATAGACTCTCCAAGGAACACACACCCCAAGAAGCTAATTGCTTGCTGCATGAATCTTAAAAAAGGTTTGACACCGACACTGTGACATATTGAGCAGTAAACAATGGGTTATGCAAAGATTGTTGAAACACACCGAGCAAGGTTTTGGTGATAGTTAGTGAGCTGTGATAGTTAGTGAGCTGCAATTGATGAAGTGCAGGGCTGACTTTGGTAAAAATACACTAGGAAAGCTATTTGAAACACTTTTGGTGTCTAAGCGTGATGAATTCATGTGAATGGAATTTGTGTACGTGTTCAATCTGAAAACACATTTGGTTTAGTGTTTTGTGGGATGCATATGTTGATGACATTTACCATCTCAATCTAAAGTGGGTTTGGCCTAGCGGTTAATGTGTTGTAAATTGGAATGGAAGAAGTGTCCAAGGTAAATTTCAATGATAGTCTTCACATTAATAATATGAAATTGGTTTGTTGAATTGTTCAGTGGGTTATCATTTGACATTGATAAAGTGTCCTTGAGAATCCCAACAGTGGTGAATCTGATTTGCTGTTAGTTATGTTGAGGTTCCCAAGATTGTTCAAAATCTCTCCTTGCTTACATGAGCTATATAAATGTTTGCAAAGAAAAGTTGTTTCTAAAAAGAATGGAACAATGAAAAATGTCTCATAACAATCATTGTGAAAAGTTTCACTGGCTAGCATCCTCTCTTTACCCTGTCAATTAAAATGTTATGAAACTCAGAGGTAGTAAATGGTAATTTTAGTTCTGTTTTACGGCACTAGGAGTTAAATAGATGCAAAATTTATGATCCTTCAGATAGTGTTTCATGTAGATGAGATTCTTTAGCAGGGATTCTTGCAGGGGGAAATGAATAAGACGAACCAACATTTGGGACGAAGGTGCAAAGATGATCATATTTACAGTTCATTTCAAAGAAAAATCCAATGAGTTTAGTGAATTAATCTGAACAGGGCATCTATTTCTGGATGGACAAAATTTTACCCAGACAATGTTGTCTGCCCCTGTTGCTTTACAGCCTCATCCAAGTATTGTAGAAGAAACCAAGTTTCTCGCCTGAATGAAAACAATGGCTGAGATACAAACCCTAATCCACCATATTCAAGAAATGTGTGGTGGGGTATTCTTGATCTCAATAAAAACATCTTCAGTGAATTCATCTTCTTATTCTAAAAACAGCGTGAACCCTCATTTACCTCAATCTGAGAATCCTGTTGATGTGAAAGGAAAACAACCTTTGTCAAAACCGCTATCCCAAATTCTCTAAAAGCCTCAGCTAGCCCCCCCACTTACTGTTCACTCTAAAAGCAAGCTTTATCAAAGGAAAAGTAAAGAACATGGATGAGATTTATCATTTAGACTTATTTTTAGAGATATCACGTAAAGAACATGGATGAGATTTCTCATTTAGACTTATTTTTGGAAATATCGTCATTTTGATTTGGTTTGTATTTCAGATGGCTGTTTGATGATAAAGAACAATATATAATTTTGTTGGCATGATTATTTATATTATTATTGGATGATAAACTCTGAAATCATTTTGTTGGCATGATTACTTATATTATTATTGGATGATAAACTCTGAAAAGTTCGGTTTTGATGGTTGTATCCTGCATAATTTCTATTGTGAGAATGTGAATGTATGGTTAATGATTTATTTGTTTTTAATTTGAGGAGTTACAAGGAGGATTATTGTTAATTGAACCATAAAATGGATTGGTTTAAATATATATTTTTTAATTTTATTTAAAGAATGATATATAGAAAGCTCTTCTACAATTCTTTGTTTTTTTATTGATAAAATAAAAGTGTTCCATCTTTTTATTTAACTTATTACATTAAAATTTTTAATTACATTTTATATCATAATTCTCATTTCATATAATTATTTCTTTTTACAGTTCTTCCCAATAAAAGATTGAATTAATTTATAAAAAAAATCAATGACAAAACTCACAAAATGTCTTAAAGAAATATGAATTAAGAGAAGGAGAAGAACAAATGATGAAAAGAGTATGTTAAAGTAGTAAATAGTTTTTTGTTTTGTTTATTTTCATTCCATATTACCTTTTGTAGGCTATAACTTCAATTCCTTGACAATGGGAGAATTTCAATTGATAACATGAATATCATGAGGTGAGACTTAAGGATTCTTTTGTGCTCATAAAGTATTTGGTTTTCTATGCATGTTTGAGCTACAAGTTCCATTATTTATATTGGCACTAAAGAGTGACATGATATGCAGATTTTAAATTGGAAGTAGTAGCTTGAAAATTGTTTGCTCATGCGATGCTATGCTTGATCCACCATTTTGTTATTTTGACTTTTCGTGTATGGTTTCAAAAACATTTGAAAATCCTAATTTGATCCCAGTTCAGGTCTATCTCATAAATCTATAGAATGATGTAGTAAGACAATGTTTATGAAATACTATCATTCAATAAAACCATTTTGAGGCTATTGTGTTCATTTTTCTCTCTCCTTTTCTCTGTACTTTCCATCTATTGTTCTTTTATGTACCTTTTAATTTCCATTTGAGCATAACATATTATTGTGAGAAATATCTTTGTAAACATCTATTTCAAAAGGTGATAATATTCATTTAAATATGCATGCAATAATGTGGATGTTTATTTTTTAATTTTTAGTGAGTTGTTTAAATTTGTTAATAAAAATACAAAAAAATTAAATACACTAAAATTATTGGCAAAGATCAATTACTTTTGATACATAAGGGGCTTCAAACCTAGGGTCAGTATTCCCATATCCTTCCACCATCTCACAGAAGGCTGAAATTGACGATCTCATTAAGATAATATTTTAGACCAACACCTTGGAAAATAGATCTTGTAGAACTTTCAAGTCTTAGTGTATCCAACGAACAAACCTTTCCTACTTAGGGTTCAAAACGTGGTCCTCCTCTTCACTAGTATATGGATGTAAACTAGACAACCAAAGATGTGGAAATGACTCACCTTTGGCTTGACACCGGTGAATTCCTCCTCGGGTGTCTTTTCCCCCAAAATTATGTGATGACACATGTTATGGATGTAGATTACTGCATTTCATAATTCTTCCCATATAAATATCGAGAAATCCTAGTCATGTATCATGGCCTTAGTAGCCCCTATGATGAATTGGTTCTTTTTCTCTTCAAATCCATTATGCTTTGGGTTGTACCAAACAAAAGAACTCCCTCTTGATTCATGCATCCTTGAAGAAATCCTCAAAATCATTGGAGCTATACTCAATCCCCCTATGATGAATTGGTTCTTCTGCTCTTCAACTCTATTATGCTTTGGGTTGTACAGAACAATGAACTCCCTCTTGATTCATGCATCCTTGAAGAAATCCTCAAAATAATTGGAGGTATACTCAACCCCGTTGTCTGATCTCAAAACTTTGTTCTTCTTCCCTATCTCATTCTCCACAAGAGATTTGAACTCCTGAAGTGTGCTAGGACCTCATCCTTCGTCTTTAAGAAGTAGAATCCAAATTTTGTGAGACAAGTCATCAATGAAGGAAACATAGTACATGTTTCTTCTGATTGATGTTATTGGCATTCACCCACACACATGGATATGAATGCACCATATCTAGGATCCCCTTATATCTGTGCTCATTGGTAGGGAAATAAGCCTTGGAATCCTTTCCAAGTGTGAACCCTATGAAATACATGTGACAATCTCCTTCGAAATAGACAGTGCTCGATGATGCAAGTTCCCCATCCTTTTGTGCCATAACTTGCACAAGTGATTTGTGTTATGCATTAGGGATCAAACATGCTTTACTTGTAACCTATATAAATTTCCTTCCCTAACCCCAGTCACATAAGTTGATTGTGGGATGGACTCATTTGGTCTTATGAGGACTTGCTGGAGGTTGAAAGATACTACATAGCCCTTATCTTACATGATTGAAGCTAAAAAAATTTATTCCTTAGACCTAGAACAAATAACACATCATCGAAGTTTAAAGAGTTACCTTATTGGAGTTGGAAAGGAATGGTACCAACTCCTGATACTGGATACTTTGCATCATCACCAAGATCGACCTAAATGCATGAGATGTGCTCCTTTAGACTTGAAAATAGTTCACAGGCCGATGCCATATGCTTCAATGCTCCACTGCCTACATACCATGCATTCTTCGACATTGTCTTGGCAGAAAGGAAAGATACCATTGAGAAATCCTTCTCGAATTTGGAGGCAAAATTGTTCATCTAAGTATTGGATAAAGTTGCTACCTGATTTTGTTTTTTCTTCACTTTACCCTTCTTCTCCTATGGACACTATGATGCGTAATGGTTTTTCTTATGACATACGAAGCACTTAATTTTACTGAAGTCCTTCTTCCCTAACTGTGAGGCTGACTCTTCACTCTTCATCTTATCCTCATTGTGTCCTTTACCTTTTCCCTTCTTTGTTTAACCAATTAGGGCATGCTCGCTATCACATCCTTTCCTACTGGCCTCATACTACATCCATGTTTACTCATGGATGCTTAATCCCATAGTATTTCTCAAGAGGGAAGGTTTTCTTGAGCACAAACACCTTGGACAAATGTTTCCCATTGAGGTGGGAACCCATTCAGTCCCTTGTTTACTAGCTCTTTGTATTCAACCTTCTCCCCAACTACTGCAAGTTCGTCACGAATCTATATGACCTTCATCAAGTAGTTGATGACGTTGTCTGATCTCGATACATCAACATATATAAGTATATTATACAATATTATCTTCATATTAATGTTCACTCTTTAGTAAGGCTAACTAGGGCATTGAACATGTCCTTCATCATCTTCATATCAAATATGTGAGTGATCAAATGATCTTTTATAGCATCCATGATGATCCACTTGGATCTCACTTATTTCTTCTTGTGAGATGCCAACATCTATGGACTTTTCGGCAAGGTTACCACATCATTGACAATATCCTATAGGTCATTATTTTCGAATGGAAGAGTTACTTTGACTTTCCATGATAGGAAATTCAAGGAACCATCCAATCTATCCTCGAACCTGAGTCTAGTTGATTCCATCTCTGATCTACAAAGAAAATCTTACTCTTTTGATATTTTGAATTTGAGTAGCTATGATACCTTGTATATTCTCATACCCTAGGTGATTGTTCTTCTATGTTTCTTTATTTAAATAATTCAAATCTCAAATTTATTCAATAAAATAAATAAATTTTTGAACATGAACAATCACACAAAATGGATGGAAAATATGAACAATTGAATCATAAACAATTTAATACCCTAGGGTTTTAACCTTGTGATTTGAAGTAATTAGTTAAGTTTTAGCATAGTAATGGTAATTAACTTTAATACTTGGTTAGAACTACCATGATACCTTATTAATGATTGTAAATAACAATTTTTATTTTGATAAATAAACAAATAAAAAATTCCAAACAAAACTAATTGGATAGGTTTCCACTGTAGAGGGACCATCATAGGGACCATCATATTACAAAAGGGAAATAATTTACATTTGGGATGTCAAATAGTTGTTACCTCTCACACAAACATAGTAGAAAACCTTTTCCCCCAAAAAAGGGTAGAGATGGCTCCACCAAAATAGTAATTGGTATCTTTAGTTAGGTTAGGTTAAAAGAAAAACACAGAGATTTCCTTTTAGGGAGTAAAACAAGGAATTTGAATTGGAGAAGGGAACTGGAAGTAGAAGCATACAAGGGATATTGAAGGAGATAGAGGGAGGAAAACTGTAAAACATTAAGGATCAATTTTTGTGCAATTTTTCAGCCAGAGATTACTTCACAGATCTACGTTTTGTAGCAGAGTGGCTACTTGCTAGTACAAGACTCTAGTCAGAACTAAAGGAAGAAACTCTATGTGTCCATACTGAAGAGCACATGTTGGTGTTGTATGAAACACGAATTGGGAGTGAAGGAAATTATTAGGACTGATAAAAGAACCTTAATAGGCTCTAATCAGTTCCCAATACTCTCTATGTTCACCTTGAACAACACTTGTTGGTGTTAGGTGGGAAAGTAAAGTGAGTGATTCTAGTTGTAAGAAATAATTTTGGAAAACCTATTGTAAACTGCTAGACTACCTGTAAATCCTAAGTTATTATCCCATTAATACCATTGATTAGCTTGGGAGTGGATTATGAGAAAGAACAATTTTAAGTCGCATATGGATAACGTGGACCTACCCAGTTCATATTTTTTGAAGGATTTAAGATAAGTATTTGTATTTAAGTTTTTACTATACTTTACTAAAAATGAAAATTCAAACTAAATATTTTGTTTTGCATAGTTTATTTTATTATTGTATTTGAAATGGAAGCAAAACATAAATAGAATTCTCATAATGATTGTTGTTCTATTTATGAAACAATCCTTTTAGCTTTGATAAAAATATATTGAAATAAGAAACAATAAAAAAATAAGAGTAAGGGTAACATTAATTTATTGTTATTATTATATTATGAATTATTTTATTCTTTCTTTTACCATTTCTCAATACTTCCATGTTATTTAAAAAGTAATGGAAACATTGTACATTATAGATTACAAGTTAAACAATTTAGAGAATATCAGGTCTTAAATTATTAAACAGAGCTATAGAGACCAAGAAACCGTCTTTAATAATATAAACAATATGTTTATACTATGAACAAATAGATTTTGTATTTTAAATGGAAGATATGAAAATAAGTTGTAATGAACTATTGTTATGTCTAGGGGACAATATAGTTTTCACAAAGGTGGTATTATTCATGTAGGTGGAAGTATTTTTTTTTCTATTTCTAAAATCAAGACTATAGTATGTAATTTTTATATTATTTTATTAACTATTTTTCTTAAATAGGATTGGTTCGTACAGATGAGCTCATCTGCATAAAATGGTGCCTAGGACATGGCAGCAGGCTACGATCATCATGCATTATGACACTGCAGGAGCTCATTAATTAACACCACTTTTAGGTGTCGAGCAGGTGACTCACCGAGCAAGTTATGTCAAGGTAAGGCGAGGGATACTTTATTAATCGTGATGAGCCTTGGATTTGACATATTTTATCATCATTTCTGTCAGAGTTATAGATCTAGCTAAACTATATTACCTATCTATGCAATCAATAACATATCAACATAAATAAGAACAAAAAGAGAACAAGGAAAAGAGTACACCAGATATACATGGTTCACCGAATTAGACTACGTCCACGAGAATGTTGTCTTCTATTATCTCCATAAATATCCTTCAATCTTACAAGGGATCAACTGCAAATAACCCCAATACAATATAATGGAGATATTGTGAGCACAACACAAGTATTAAAGTATATTATCGTGTCTCTTGTGTCTGTCTATGAGGTGACTCCCTTGACCATATTATATACCAAGAGATGTGGAGGAATTACTCTCACATATTGCATGTGGGATAATATGTTGAGTAAATTAGTTGTCATTGATGTCAAATTTGAGTTATCGGAAGTCAAAGATATGGTGGAATACTGAAGGTTGCAGGTATCCAAAATAACAAAGGAATAACCCTGTTACAGGTTGCAGGCTGCAGGGTGAATGACAAATGAATAACCCTATAGCAAGTTGAACGAATGAGATCGATCATCCAATGTTGTTTCTGAATGAGCTAGCGCAGAGGTTAAAAATGTATAAAGTGCTAAAGGTTTAGGAAGGATTAATATTGGATGATAGAGGTTATTCCCAATCTAGATCCAGCGAATGAGGATCAATTCCACAAAATATAAGCAGAAGGATGAAGTTCCACAATAATCAAGATCGGGTGAATTATATTAGTCCCACACTAGATCCAGCGATTAAGGATTAATTTTGACAGTTAGGAAGAAAATCCAAAGTTCCGTAAAAGATCAATATCAGATGACCGAGATTAGTTCCGCCAAAATAAATCAACGGTGTAGAAGAAAAAATGTGGAAAGGGAATTGCGAAAGCAACATTTAAAGATTTTATGAACCCGCAATTCACAACCCGCAATCCAAAAGATCGAAGGTCAGGAAATAATTTGTAAGAGATCGACGATGTGGAATAAAAAATGCAGAAAGGGAATTGTGGAAGTAATGTTTAAATATTTTATGAACCTACAATCTGCAACTTGCAATCCAAAAGATCGAAGGTCAAGAAAGAGTTTGCAAGAGATCGACGATGTGAAAGAAATATTGCGGAAAGACGCTTGCGGAAAGGATCTTGTAGAAAGTCGAGATACAATTTGAGTAAATATCGTATCCCGCATCCCACAATCTAGAGATCAACAATCAAGAAGAACCCTGATGAATATCAATGGCGGAAAACCGACTTCTGCATTTCGCAGTGCGGAAAGGAAAAAGCGGACAATCGACATCCCGCATCTAGCATCCCATAATCTAGAGATCGACACTCAAGAAGAAGCCATGGGGACTTCACTTAGTGAACCTCTCACATATCACGTGCGATCGTGGGATATTAAAGAATACCCTTAATTTCGAGAGATATTGGCCCAAAATATTTTTGTTGAAACCCCCTCCCAATACTTAAAAACTCCTCCCCAACCCTTTTTATATCTCAATCCTTATAAACCACCCTACCCACCCCCACCTTAAACCCCTCATACCCCCAATACCTGCAATATATTGGTTCGATTTTTTATAATTTTAAAACCCACAATATGAACTAACATGATAGGATATTGGTCAACAAGTGAAGCCCCCATGGAAGAAGCACAATGAAAATCAACGGTGGGGAATTTTTGAAACAAAAACTTGGTGCGGAAATATGATTTAAAAAGGGAAATATGTAGAATAGATCAACGGTCTATAGAGATCCAGACAAAAGATCAACTATTTGGATTGTATCTAGTGAAGAGTATTATGGATGCACCAGAAAATGATAAACAAGGCTGCGGAAATGAATTATGAGCCATGGGAAGAATGAAACGTTTCCTTTGGTGAAGTGATGTGAAGGTTGAACGGGTAGTGGGTGATTGGTTGTGTTTGTAAATAAACAGTCACGATCCAAAATGAAAGAGCACATATATGGAGAATTGTGTTGATACAAAATAGGTATAGGGTATTTAAATAAATGAATGTGTAAAGAATTAAGTGTCTCTATTAGGAATCTTGACAGATTCCAAAGTGAATAGTTTACAACTGTTCCAAAATACTGACAAAATCATATTAGGGTGGTAGGGTGGTGCTAGGGCAGGCCACAGGTATGCAAGGGGTCTAAGCCTCCTTCCAGTCGTAGCTAGAGAGCAGGGTTTCATAGCATCCTTGTATGTTGAAGCAAGAAGAAAACCATGGGGGTTTTGTATCATCCTAGTATGTAGTTGCAGGAAAAACCTAGGGTGTGTTTTGCATCCTTTCTGTAGTAGTAGATAAACAATTTTGTAAAATTAATCTTATTAATGAGTTTGTGTTGTTGTTTTGCTCTTTGAGGTTTCCATGATAAAATCTATGTTTTGATTGTTGATAATTGTGTGTTTTATTTTTTAAGAGTCAATACTGATTCACCCCCCCTCTCATTATTGTGGGGTAAAGCAACAATTGGTATCTGAGCAAGTTCCTTCACAACAACTTAACCACTGGAAGGAAGATCCCGTTCGAAAACACAATGGATCAACAAGAAGGATTGGCCACTAATAAACCTCCACTATTTACTGGAGAAAATTATGCTTACTGGAGTGTTAGAATGAGGGTTCATCTGATGTTCTTGGGATGGAAATTTTGAGCAGCAACTGGGAAGGAACTTAACATAGGAAACCAATACCCTATGGACATAGTTGAACTAGGTGAATATGAATTTAATTCCAAATCCCTAAACACAATCTTAAAAGATTTATCAGATTCGGTGTTTACTAAATTTATGCAATGCACATCTACCAAACAAGCTTGGGACAAGTTAAAAATGATCTATGAAGGAGAATCAAAAGTCAAAGAATCCAAACTTCAAACATATAAAGGTCAATTCGAAAGTATTAAAATGAAATAAGAAGATAATATTAGTGAATACCTTCTTCGTGTAGATGAATTTATTAATGCGATCAGAGGGCTTGGAGGAAAATTAAAAGAAAAAGAAGTGGTAAGCAAGGTACTAAGAACATTACCAATGAGATATGACCCAAAGGTATCTACCTTAAAAGAACAAGATGATATTAAAAAGGTAACAATGGATGAGTTACATGGAATTCTCACTACATATGAGATGAGAACAGGACAAAATGGATCTTCAAGAAAAGAAGCAGCGTTTAAAGCCTCCTTAAAAAATAAATCAGAAAACCCAAATGATGAGGAATCTCTTTTAAATAATAAACTTGTGAGAGGGACTGGAAAATACAAGGGGAAGTTACCATTAAAGTGTTTTAATTGTGGAAGGATTGGACATTTTACCACTAAATGCACCTACACTAAACAATATGAGAATGAAGATAAGGAAACTTTGAAGTTCAAAAAGGGTAAACTAGGAAACAAGAAAAAACCCTATGAGAAAAGGAAAATCGTGTACACCATAGAAGATAGTGAATATTCAGATGGAAGTGAAGTTGAAGAAATTGAAGTTTCATTTATGGGTCTAGATACTCAAGCTTCAAATAGTGACTCAGATATAGAAGGAGAAGTAGACCTAAGAGCTGAACTTGTTAGCGACCTTGAAGAACTTGAGAAATGTAGGAAAAAGAATAGACAGTCAAATCTTATCATTAGTCAGTTCGAATCTTAACTTCTAGATGCCAAAAAGGTTGATGAGGACCTAAATTTACAACTCAAAAGAACAATACAAGAGTCTGAAAAGCTTGCAGAAGAAATAATGCAATTCAAGAGAAAGCTTGATGAAGAATCTATCAAGTCAAAGTTTGAGAATAGCTCAAGGATTCTAGATGACATTTTGAGTATCCAAAGACCATCAAGTGATAGTTTTGGTTTGGTGTTAGTTAAAGAGAAAAAGCTAGAGAGTTTTTCTATCACAAATCAAGAAGGAAGCAAGAAAAGCTATGTTGAAATACTAAAGAATCCGGCTAAAAGGGAAAGAAGCAAGAAACCAGGCTTAAATTCTCAAGATAAAAATATAAATAATATAGCACCCAAGAGACCAAATAGATATCTACATGTCTTTTTAGGTCACTATTTTTCTTGTAATAATTTTGGTCATAAATACTTAAATTGAAAAACTGAAAGAACGGTTTATGAATACAATAAGAAGCCACATATAATAAGACAAAGGGGAATAATAATCTTTTTACACTACTCCAAAAATATGATATACAATGTTACAAGTGTAATAACCATTTAAATATGGAAAGAGATTGTAAATTGAAGACTCCTGCAAGGAATACTGTTGAAATCAAAACACAAAACACCAAACAAAAGAAGTAGTGGAAAGAGAAGGAAGAAATGGAAAGTTCCATGATTGCTTTATGTGCAACTGAAAGCCAAAAATTATGGCACTTGGATAGTGGTTGTTCAAAACATATGATCGGTGACTCAAGGAAATTCATAACACTAAAAGATAATAAGGGAAATTTCACTTTTGGAGACAGTCCGTCTTCCAAAATAATTGGCAAAGGAACAACTGTTGTCAACAACAAGATCAAAGTAGAAAATGTTTTGCTAGTTGAAAACCTCAAGCCTATTTTTCTCAGTGTAATTCAAACATGCGACCAAGGACACATTTGTATCTTTGACTCAGAAAAATGTGAAATCAAGAATAAGAAATCAGGAAAGGTCATTAGCATTGCTATGAGAAATACAAATAATGTATACACCTTGGAAAATGAAAACCAATTCTACTTAAGTATGGTAGAATAAAGTTGGTTATGGCACAGTAGGATGGGAAATTTAAGTTTGGACAATATTTCCAAAATAAGCATGAAGGAAGTTGTAAGAGATCTACCAAAAATTGTTGTTCCTCTAAACTCTGTGTGTAAACATTGTCAACATGGGAAGCAAACCAAAACTAGTTTTAAAATAAAAGAACATATGACCCCACACCCTCTGGAAATAATACACACAGAACTATGTGGAAAACCCAGAACTAAAAGCCTACAAGGAGATCGTTATTTCATGTTGCTCATTGATGATTACACAAGGATGACCTGGGTAGCATTCCTCAAAGAAAAATTAGAAGCTTTTGAAAAATTTACAATATTCAAAGGAAAGGTTGAAAATGAGTTGGGTATGAAAATCAAGTGTATTAGATCAGATAATGGGGGAGAATTTACCTCCAATTAATTCAATGAGTTTGTGAAGGTCATGGAATTAAGAGGCAATTTTCAGCTACAAAAAATCCTCAGCAGAATGGGGTTTTTGAAAGGAAAAACATAACAGTCCAAGGAGCTTCTAGAACTATGCTCAATGAAGCAAAAATGGCAGATTCATTTTGGAGAGAAGCTGCATACACAGCTGTGTATATACTTAAAAGAGGACAAAACAAAGTGAATAAGGATAATACCCTCTACAAATTGTGATATAGAATACCAACCTCAGTCTAACATTTTAAAGTGTTTGGAAGTAACTATTACATCAAAAGAAACAAGGATGACCTTAGAAAGTTCGACTCCAGGACCGATGAAGGAATATTTTTAGGATACCCATCCACCAAAAAGGCATATAGGTGTTACAATAAAAGGTCACATAAAATTGTAGAAAGTGTTAATGTGAAAGTAGATGATATAAAACAATGGAAAGAGAAAAATCTTGACAATATTGAAAATACATGTGATGATGAAATAAAAGACTTGCAAAAGGACGAGAGAGAATTCATAACGAAGAAGAAGAAAAATAAATGGAAGATACACATGAAGATGATGAAGACTTCCCTAGACATGACACTAAAAATCCTTCCAGAAGGGTACAAAAGGATTATCCTGAGTCACAGATCATGGGTGATAAAAATGTCGAAGTCAAAACAAGAAGACAATTACCAAATGTGGAACAAGCCCTACTCTCAATAGTAGAACCCAAGAACTTTACAGAAGCTAACAAAAGTGATGAAGCAATCAGAATTTTTTTAGCACTGTCATGCAATAAAAACTTCAAAGTATATCAAATGGATGTCAAGTCTACATTACTGAATGACAAAATAGAAGAAGAAGTGTATATTCCTGAAGGGTTTCTCTTGTCTGAAAACAAATATTATGTCTGTAAACTGAAAAAGGCAGTCTTTGGTCTCAAACAAGATCCAAGAGCATGGTTTTAAAGACTAGATAGTTACTTGAAACAACAAGGTTTTAAAACAGGAGTCACTGAAAGTAATCTTTACCTAAAAATCGAAGATAAAAATATGATCATTGTTGTTGTCTATGTGGATGATATCATTTTTGGAAGCGATCTTCAAATACTAAGTGTAGACTTTGCCTTTGAAATGAAGAAAGAAATCAAAATGTCAATGTTGGGTGAATTGACATTCTTCTTGGGATTGCAAGTCTATCAAATAGACGAATGAATTTTCATCTCTCAAACTAAGTACATTAAAGATATATTGAAAAATTTTAAAATGGAAAATTCCAAACCTATTGGTACTCCTATGGTCACTGGTTTCAAGTTAAGTAAGGATGATGGATCTATGGAAGTAGATCATACCATGTTTAGGTCCATGATTATCAGTCTTCTATATGTGACAACCATAAGACCAGATGTGATGCAAGCTGTTGGATTGGTATCTAGATTCCAATGAGCTCCCAAAGAAACACATGTAACAATAGTAAAAAGGATTTTTAAATATCTAAAAAGTACCATGGATTATGGTTTATGGTACCCAAAAGGAAAAAAAATTACCTTGAAAGCGTTTACTGATGCAGATTGGGCAGGAAGTGTTGATGATCAGAAAAGTACTAGTGGAGCAACATTCTTTCTGGGAAATTGTTTAGTATCATGGTCAAGTAAAAAACAATATTCCATTTCACTCTCTACAACAAAATAAAAATATATTGCTGCCGCATCATGTTGCACTCAGGTTATTTGGATGAAACAAACCCTAGAAGATCTACTTGTAAAATATGAACATCTAATAGTGATCAACTGTGATAACACTAGTGCTATACATATTTCTAAAAATCGTATCATGCATTCTAAGATAAAACATATAATAATCGAGTGTCACTATCTGAGAGAACATGTATCTCAAAAAGATGTCATATTAGAATACATTGACACAAAAGAATAGATTGCTAACATTTTCACCAAACCACTACCTGTTGTTCAGGATATTGCACCCTTGTAACCTAGGGTCTAGGGTTACCACTTACTACTAACTTGCAGACAATCAGCTTTTACAGAGAATGGAAAGAAAATAGGAAGAAAGTCTTGACTTACCCGATTAATGACAGTTGATCCAAGCTTGATATTCTCCCACTCCAATCTTCTCCAAAGCCTCTAGGGATGCACCTCTTCACCTTCAAAGAGAAAATTATTCAAGTAATATCTCACACATATATACAACATAGTTTAGGTGAAAAGCATATTAATAATATAATTGAAAACATTTATTAAACCAATATACATGAGATAAACACAATACAAGATTGGAAGAATAATTCTCTTTATTGACAAGCAGTGAATAAGATAAGAATACAACCCAGCTTCTAACACAAAGACTCCTCTGCAAACAAAGGAATCTGAGTTCTGTTGCTCCAAGATTTTGAAGATATAGAACCAGCATAAATTTTCTCTCCAAAAATTGATTGATTAGACCCATCCCAAGGCCTCTATTTTTACTTTGGAAATAGAGAGGTTTCGAAGGTTAGGATGGTTGGGATAGTTATGGATTAAGGCCCAACTAATATCATCTAATAATGATTTATATGTTGATGTATTTGTAACTTTGGAATGTATTCATCCCTATATCTTATGTATTGTACCCCCGATGTTTATTCCGGGATGTGTCTGTAATGTATTTGAGTCATGTCATGCCCCGATGTTCCTATCAGGAGGTTCTACAATGTAAACACACCATGTCAAGTCATTGAGGTTAACCCTCCATTGTAAGTCAGGGCAATAGTCCCCACAATTGTTTCAAGGTTAACCCTCATTGATCGAAGGGCAAAGTCCCCATAGTTGTGGGGCACTAGGGTTATTAGACTCTCCTAGAGATGTCGGCTCTAGTAAGTAATTGTTAAGGGGGGCTGACACGTTAAAGTGGAAATTAAGTGAACGAAAGAATATAAATAGAGAGTGAGTCTCTCTATTTATCACACACACACTCACTCATTGGGGCGCATGAGTGAGAGAGGAGAAGATCTCTCAAGTGTGAGAGAGAGAACAAGCTGTGGAGATCATCTTTTCTGTTTTTGGGTTTTACCGCTGCCAGTGGTTCTCATTCTATCTTTGAGGAAGTTGCGGGGTTTTATCCTTTATGGTTTCCCCGAGGAAAATTCTTTGTGTCTCTTGACTCTCGTGTTTTATTGTTGTGGATGTTATTCTCTCAGTCAAAGATCCTAAGATCATGATGCTAGCTTGAATGATAAAAAATATAACATGGTATCAGAGCTAACCTGAGAAAAAGACATTGTGCAGCTGTAGAAGCTAGGGATTATTACTTTTTGGGTCTCTCTCCACAATCCATCAGCTAAAGTATGTTGGGCTGACTCTCCATTGAAGGGCGCATCTTTTCGTCGAAGCAGAATTCAATTCCGACCATTTTCACTTTTCAGTGTGAGAAATTAGGGCTTTTCTACAGAAGAGGAATTTTTGAGTGAGCCTAGAATAGGATTGATCTCCTCATCAAAATCAAATTTAAGAGATCTGGGTCAAGATTTTTTGTTGGGTGAAACTTCAAGAAATCCAAACCCTAGTTTGACCCTGAGCTGGAAAAACCCTAAAATACTAAAACTCATAAGTTTTGGTACATTCTCTATATCTTAGGATTGGAAAAGTCTCAGCCTCCGATTCTCTATATTCTAGGAGATATGATTCCTCCAAGTTAGGGTTCCGGCCTCTTCCAGGATTCATCCCTAAACAGGACACCTTGGGAGAATTTCTATATCTCGGGATACAAAGGTCCAAATGAAATTTCTGAAGATGTTCCAAAAAGGGAACGGACTGTACGTTTGGTGGTCTAAGTTTCAAACCCTGAAGATGAAACAATGACACGTGGACGTCTGTACAACTTCGTTGTTATGAATAGTACTGTAAGAGGTCACCTTGGGAAAACGATCATAAGTCCCAATTGGTGAAACCAATTCTGATGAAACCTGTGGTTTTGGAACAGGGACAGGAGAGGCTACTTGAGTGCAATGTTTCACACATAGAGGAGTAGTAATTTCGGAGATAAACAATAACATGAATTTATGCATAAGAAATAGGAAAACTAGGGCTTCCTATTCCGGGAGCTTCCCTCCACTGTTTTCAGAAAAGGAGTACATTAGACAGCTCACCTTGAAGATATATATATTTCTATCCAACCAGATCTAAAAGATTCCAAGTTTTGAAAATTAGGGTTTCTCTAACAAACCCTAGATTAGCCAGCTCCGGAACTAGGACGGACACCTTAAATCAGTAAGATCTAATATTTTGCTATTTTCATTTGAGGTTCTCATTTTAAAGTGATCTATGACATCAGCTTGATGATAAGCTTGTTCAAGTTGACAACTTCCAAGCATGGAAGTATAATATCTCTCTAAAGAAAATGAATTGGACACCTACATGAGTAGAGAGGTTCCAGTTCCAGAGGGAGATGAGGCTCAAAGCCTTACACAAGAAGAACTTGGTCAAGGCCAAGAAGATCATTGTTGATACAATCACGGATCAACTTATACCACAAGTGTCTTCCCTAAAGACACCAAAAGAGATGTTTGATTCCTTGACCAAGCTATTTGAAGGGAAGAACATAAATCAGAATATGACTTTGAGAAAACAGTTGAAGAATGTGAAGATCCAGAATGCAGAGATCATGTAGTCATAATTTATGAGGGTCTCTCAAATCAAAAAATAACTTGTAGCAGTAGAAGAAGAAGTGGAGAATGCAGAAGTGGTGATAGCCACCTTGAATGGCCTCCCAATATCATGGCATTCATTCATGCAAGGAATGTGTGCCAGAAGGAAGTGATTACTTTCAGCAGACTGTGGGAAGAAGAAGAAACTCAACTCATAATAAGAGAAACGAAGATGGGAGAAACTGAAGATCAAGCTCTCACCATCCAAAGAAGATCCCTCAAGCAATGAGGAATATGAAGATCTCAACTGTTGAAGAACCTCGTATCCATCTCAGCAGTTGGATAAGAAACGATGCTATTATGAATGAAGAAGATGATGAAGCTGAAGGCTTAAGAAGGAGTCTACCCGCGAAACAAATAAAGATAAGTATTCAATTGTCATTTCATGATATTGTTTTGATTATGCATTTGTTTATATTCAGTTGATGTATTATGCATGATAGAATGTTTGCATTAATGACAGTATACTACTAATATGCATGTGATGGGTAAGTAGCTCATGGTGCTATACAAGTCTCCATTGCTACTTATCTAGAATGAAACCTATTTGCTGACATATTGGATTAGTTTACAAACCCAATGTTGTCCTGGTAGAGATGGAAGGCATATAGAAATGTTTCTGTGAGATATGGTTGAATGTTGTATTAGCTTAAATAGTTGCATGATCATATATTTATGCATGAGAATTTGTCATTTTTTAATATTCCTTATGAAATGTTTCTAACCATACAAATGCATTTGACTTGTAGGAAAGATCGCATACATAATCACCTACAAGAAAAGAAGGATGAGACTTGTTCCAAAGAACAAATGATGACAGCTCAAGATGAAGAATAATATGATGAATGCAGTGACATCATTGATGCAGAACCTTCCAGCCATGAAGAAGTAACCAAGAAGAAAGGGAAGACCAGTTCAAGAAGAATGATGTCTAGGATGTAGCATTGATACGTGAAGGGAAGTTCATAGTTCCATCATACAATAGATTGAAACATCGTGGGATACCAGGCAAGATTCGTAGCATGAGGCTTCTCACGAAAAGAATACATAAACTACGAAGAGACATTTGCAGCCAGTAGGAGTTGAAACACATACATGATGAGCTTGATGAAGATCTTAACATTTTCTACAAGGTTGAAGATGAAAGTCTATACACTAGATGGATACATAGAATATTAGTAGCACAGGAAGCTACTTGTCACTCTGGTACAGAATATTTCAGTGCATTGAGTACGAAAGACAGAGGGAGTATGATGCTCCGCTTCAGAGGGAGTGACTATATGATATCCTGAGGTTCAACATGGAATGACAGGATGGATAGATTACTGATGACTCTAGGCTTTACTGAGAGTAAAGTGGATTCCAACCTTTTCTTCAAGGTTGAAGGTGGAAGATCAGTGATGCTCTTGTTATATGACTTGTTCCTGACAGAAAAGAGGAACTCATTAAAGTTGTAAGAAGGAAACTTGTTGTCAAGTTCGAGATGAAGGACTTGGAGATGATGCACTATGTTCTAGGCATGGAGATGTGGACAAGGGAAGTATGTAGTAGAGATCCTGAAGAGGTTTAGGATGATGGACTACAAGGCCATGACCACTCCTATGGCATCGAACCTAAAGCTATTGAGTGTTGCTTCATGAGAGTCGGTTGATGCCACGATGTATTGTCAGATGATTTATTTCTTGATGTTCCTAAAAAATATGAGACCAGATATTTTCTTTGCTATGAACACGTTGAGACATGTTCACTTGATGGTTGCAAAGCATGCAGTGAGGTACCTCAAGGGTACAGTTGATTATGGGCTCAAGTATGAGGTAGAAGATTAACCTGGAGGGTTATGAGGATTCGTATTGGGAAAGTATTACCATTGATAGGAAGAGCACTTTAAGGTGCTACTTCAGTATGAGATTAGGTGTGATCTCTTGGTTTGGCAGGATGGAGTCTTGCATGGCACTGAGTACAGCCGAGGCAAAAGATGTTGCCACTTGCTATTTGGGAGGTAGTATGTTTATTTTGAAAACTACTATTTGATTTGATTAATCTAACTTGCATTTTTGGTATGATGCAGAGAGGAGCAGTGAAGCTCCAGTTTGTGATACAGATCGAGATCTCTTGAAAGAGGGAGTTCTAGCATAGCTGGTGAGACAAGTTGTATGAGCATAAATCCTGGCGAATCTCGTAGGTTGCTCAGGCGTAAACGGTCCTATAGGTTGTCCTGAAATTTAATAGGTCCTAGCGAAGCTCATGGGTTATCCTTGGATGTAATCAGACCTGATGTGATTCTATGCTAGAAATGGCCAGAGTGACTTTTGAGTACTTTAGGGAGAAGCTTGGTGTTCTCCAGATGGAGGTTCCTTCCAAAGGGAAGCAATGAGTCCGTAATGTGCCTTTCTGACATGGTGAGAGGATTGGTTCCTTCCATGGTCGGATGTAAGGGCTATGACATGGTGAGAGATTGGTTCCTTCCATTGTCAGATGTATGTGTGGATGCCACATCTAGCATGAAAAAGGACTGGCTCTTTGAAGACACGTCTAGTATGAAAAAGGACTAGCTCTGTGTGGATTCCACATTTAGTATGAAAAAGGACTAGATATGTGAAGACTCATCCAGTATGAAAAAGGACTGGCTCTGTGTGGATGCCACATCTAGTATGAAAAAGGACTAGCTCTATGATGATACATCCAGTATGAAAAAGGACTGGCTCTGTAGATGTACATCCAGTGAAAAAGAGTTGGCTCTGTAGAAATTCATTTGATGAGAATAATGAAGAGATAGCACCATTTGATTGAGATAGCAGAATTAGTAATGATGATGATGATCCAGTGATGATCCAGATCTAGTGATGATGTCCCCATGATGATCTAGATCCAGTGATGATGTCCCCGTGATGATCCAGATTGAGTGATGATTCAGATCTAGTGATGATGTCTCTATGATGATTCAGATTGAGTGATGATCAAGACCCAGTGATGATGATCCAGATCGAGTGATGATCTAGATCTAGTGATGAAGATAACTTGACAATGAAGATGACTTGAAGATGAATATGACTTGATGATGATCCAGATGAAGAAGACTTGTGCTAATAAATTGTGTCGAGAGAATACCTTCCTAGTTAAAAGGGAGTGTTGATGTATTTGTAACTTCGGAATGTATTTATCGATATATCTTATGTATTGTACCCCGATGCTTATTTTGGGATGTGTCTGTAATGTATTTGAGTCATTCCATTCGGGAGGTTCTATAATGTAAACAAGTCATGTCAAGTCATTGAGGTTAACCCTCCATTGTAAGTCGGGGAAATAGTCCCCACAATTGTTTCAAGGTTAACCCTCCTTGTTGATTGGAGGACAAAGTCCCCATAGTGGTGGGGCACTAGGATTATTAGACTCTCCTAGAGATGTTGGCTCTAGTAATTAATTGTTAAGTGGGGCCGACATGTTAAAGTGGACATTAAGTGAATGAAAGAATATATATAGAGAGTGAGTCTCTCTATTTATCACACACACACTCACTCATTGGGTTGCATGAGTGAGAGAGGAGAATCTCTCTCAAGTGTGAGAGAGAGAACAAGTTGTGGAGATCATCTTTTCTATTTTTGGGTTTTATTGCTGCCATTGGTGCTCATTCTATCTCTGAGGAAGTTGCGGGGTTTTCTCCTTTATGGTTTCTCCGAGGAAAATTCTTTGTGTCTCTTGTCTCTTGTGTTTTATTGCTGTGCATGTTATTCTCTCAGTCAAAGATCCTCAGATCATAATGCTATCTTGAATGATAAAAATCTAACATTATATATTTTTAAGGTTGAATGAAGGTATACACAAGTATTAATATAGGCAACTCGCATATGATACATGTGTTGATCAAAGGGAGATTGCGTATGCAAGGTAACGCGAGTTGCAATGCATATAGTTGTGTATGCAACCCAAAACTCAGAATAAAAATATATAAGGCTGGTTTTAGGATAATGCATCAAAGGTCATGCACATCTATAGTGTTTTGGCCACTTCAATCCAAATTTTCCTTTTGTGTACTGACATAATGAATGCCAACACTCATATGGAGAAGTGACATTTTGGTTGATAATAGATGCCCCCTAATGTGTGAGGTCAAAGGGAAGCAGTGGCTGAAATACATTATAATCATTATCTTGGAGAACTTAGAAGTCCAAGGAAGCAGAGGAAGTACCCGAAACAAATACATATCAATATCATATACAAAATCATATCCGAGGATGCCATGTTCAATATACTGGAACACTAGATCCTTTACAATATTTGATTACATCATATGATATGGGTACTGTTATCTCCTCAAATAAATTAGTCAAGTTTGTTTATTTCAGGTGATAGGAAGTCATTTAAAAATACATTTCTAAATTTTTTAAGGCTCATTTTTGAGAGCTTTAAGTATGTAATAAAGTTTGAAAAACATTTGATTTCGTTTTTCCTTCAAAAAATTCAAAAATCAGGTTTTGGTGGCTTAGGAGAATATTTCAAATGTTCATTAGCCACTAAAAATAGAGTTTTTGGCAGCTAAAGCGTGAAATTCAGGGCTCTTTTCGCCACCGAAAGCACATAAGCTTGGAAACAGTGAGCATTTTTAAGGAAAACTCAATTTTCTCAGCTACGGAGAATCTATTTTACATGCTGAAATAGTCTATTGATAGCTAGACATCCTAATATTTCCAATGGTACTTTCAGATCTGAATTTAGATCTCGGGAAGGTAGTCAAAATTCCCCTACAAGATGAGGTAGTTTTTTTAGGAATGTGGCGTTTTTACTATATTGAGTCATCATTTTCAAATGATGTTCCTATGTGACAGGAGGATAATTTTGAGAAACGGTCAGAGGATTTTGTGCTTGACATGTCAAAAAAAAATAACCTTTCTCATTTTTCCTACAGGTGTCACAGAATGGGAGAATCAAATCCATCTATGAGCCCTAATTTTTGGATCTTAGAATTTCCCTGTTTGACACATGTTTTTGAAATATAGATGTCGAGCAAATGAAAACAAATATCAAATAACTAAGAGAGGTTTTTTCTCGTAATAAACCAAAGAGCAATAAAATCTCTCAGTTTTTCTACAGGTGTCATATAATTGGAGAACCAAATCCATCTATGAGCCCTAGTTTAGACCGAAATTTCAGGGCGCTCTAAGCCACCGAAATTGGCATTTTTACTATGAAAACTCATTATTTTCAAATGATGATTCTGAGTGACTGGAGAATTATTTTTCAAAATGGTCAGAATTTTTTGTTTCTAACATGCCAGAAAACAATAAACTCTCTCTGTTTTCCTACAGGTGTTGCATAATGGGAGAATCAAGTCCATCTCTGAGCCCTAATGTTCGGATCTCAAAATTTCCCTGTTTAACATATGTTTTTGAAATACAGATTTCAGGAAAATGAAAATGAATCTCAAATAACTGTGAGAGTTTGTTTCTCATAAAAAAATGTTTACAAAAGCTTTTCTCTGGTTTCCAAAATATGTTTTTATTTGAGAGATATAGGTCAATATCGGAGTAGCATATTTCCAGAAATTTTTGCATTTTCCAGCCACCTCACAAATTCGGATTTGATATAGGAAAAGTGGTGATCAGATCCATGTTTTGAGGATCTTGAAACCAATTTTTAAAGCTTATTTAATCTCATTGAAGAATGATTGTAAAGGGTTCAAATTCGGAGACTCTTAGACACTTTTCCTATTCAATCTTGTCATGTTCTTATCAATTAATACAAACTCTTTTTCCATTACATGTTCAGATTTCATCTTCTTTCTGTTCTATAATTGTGCTTGGATGTTTAATTCAGGTTTCTTCTATTTACCTAATACAAGATAGTTGTCATCCTATCTCTATGTGGATAATTGGAATTACAAGTATCTTTCCTTGTTATGATTAGCCATTCATGTGTAAGTGCCTTATGTGTGAATCTGTCAGCATAGTGAGAATTCTTCACCTATTCACCTTTATTACAACCCCTCTAAACATTGATAGTTAGAATCCTTATCTCTTTGGTTAATTTTATGCATGTATTGAGTGAGTGAGGTCTTATTTGTCATCTGAATCGATCCTTTGAGTAAACCATTGTGAAAATATTAAATTTACCAGGCATCTTTGAGCTACAACCTAGAAGAGTTTCTTGAAGAGCTAACAGGTACCATACCACATATATTACAAAGGTGGATCGAAGCCACAATATACAATGATGAGTCTTCAAAATATGGAAGCTGTGTAAGTGAACACAACACAATCTTGTGCAACTTAGGTTATAGATGTGAACCTAAGGTCTTCATCAAAATCCAAAGGAACTAGTACAATCCAGGCCATGTGAATAGATGTGTTGAAGTCAAACATGGAAAGGACTCAACAGATTGTCAATCAATAGGTGAAAACTAAGAAATGAAGAAAAGGATTTCACTAATGATAAAAGTGAATCCTAAGGTACCATCATCAAAACTCTAGGTCTTCGTCTTCAGGAAGTGTTGATGAGAAACCATGTTGTGATAAGGAAGGAAATAGATCCTCCAACAGATCACAGGAGTGACTAGGAACTGGATAAGGAAAGGTAGACACAAGTGATATCAGATAGGATAATGATGGAATTAGGATAATAATCAGATACATGAATAAATCCTTGAACAATGAGCGTGACACAGAGATGACCCAAGACAACTTTTAACTTTGCAAATAGGAAAACTAAACTTATATGTCATGTAGGAGACATGATCAGATTCCCTAGGCATAAATGACAAGTGGAGGAGTAAGAAACTCGAAGTGATAGCTGAACTGGAAGTGTACACTAAGACATGAGTATCAAAAAATTCAGAGAGCACTATGTTTAAGGAGGACATGCTGCCACCGACTGTAGCCCAAAAAGAATACTTCTTTCTTATCTTTCCTATTGAATTTTAATGAGTCCAGGAAAGTCAACTCAAGTCTCTTTTCATTTTTGACAAGCTTGAAGAGGAGAGGGAATAATGCTTGATAATGTCACTTATTCGTGGATTTTACAAGCCCAAACTAGTACTTGCTTGTTGGTGTTTTCACATTTAGAGAGTCTGAAAACCCTGAAGAAGACTCCAGGGGGTTCCTTTTTTGTCCAATTTAGTCTCATGAGGCCAGAAAAGTATAAAACAAACCAAATAAGAACTCTCTTAACTTTCGAAGAAGAAAAGGTGCACATTTTTCGTATTTAGTTAGGGAGGTTTGAAAAAGGTTAAATTACTACCTACCCAATGCTCCTTCAAGAACAGATTTATAGCTTCAGTTTTATGACTGTGAAGGAAAGCAAGATCACTCAGAAAGATCCATTTGGTTACGAGGAATGGGACTTACAACAATAAATTCGATGCTTTGTTCTTTAGTGTTTAACAATCATGCCAAAGACATAAAGTACACTCAAAATATTTTTCATGTTTAGGTTCACAGCACAAAAAAGAGAAAACTAAGATCATACCGGGTGCTCCTTTTCCATAGGTTTAGTCCCTCGAGTCTAGAAAAGAAATTAAACTATGCATGAGAATACTCTTCTCAATTCCGTAGAAATGAGAGTGATCCTTTCTTGTATTATTCCACATGGTCCGAGAAAGTGATAACCTACCACCATTGTTGATGACCATTCACATATTCTTAATGAGCCTGAATGGGCAAGTTTACTCGATAGTCAAGTCTGTTTTGAGCAGTTAGACCTGGGCCTAAAGAAACTCCATAAGGGCAGGGAGCCTTATAAAGGGGATATCTTGTAAAAAGAGATAAAAATGAGGCTCAATTTGGCGTGAAAATTAGCTAAGAAGGCTCCTCTAGACCTACGACAAATGCGGCATGAGTACCAAAAGACAATCAATGTCTTATAAACTAGGGTACTCATGGAAGGAAAGCCCTATCCACGAAAGAACAATGGTATAGACAAGGTACTAATGGTTAAAACACCATAGTCCATGGTCAAAGTAGTGATCATAGGGTTAAGGTGGATTAGGTATAGATGCAAAAATGGATATAAATGACCAAAATCCTACCCTATATGAGTGAAAAACAACCTTGAGAAACCTTGGACCTGTTTCATTAAGAAAACATGACAAGGTATTAGTTTGATTTTGATCAAATTTAAAAACTATAGGTTAAAAAAACCACATTTTAAAATTATTTCTATAAATAGTTCAAAAATAGAAATCAAAATCACCATTTCATATTTTTACCCAATATAGAGAAGTTTTACCTCTGCCTTCAATCGCTCGGTGTGGACAAACTAGTGGACGAATTTCAAATCCGTAAGTGCTAGGTAATTTAGCTCTTCGTGCTCTTCCATTTCATCCATTCAAATTTTCAATTCTATGCAAAATTTTAATTTTTTAATCCAACTTTAGGGAGGTTGCGCTGTATACGCGGGTATGTGACTTACAAAGTCGCGTAGACACATTTTATACGCGACTTGCCTGAAAGCAACCCGCGTATGATACATGACATGTCCAAAGGACAGTCACATATACTGCGCGACATATAAAAATTATATTTAGGGCCGAAATCAAATTTTTTTAATGAGTTTTTAGTCATAAAGATATATACATATGTATAAGAGTTTTAATCCTTTTAATGTTTGAAATGCAGATATTGGACCAGTCCGCCAGTTCTGTTGTTCATGATATTACACCCTTGTGACCTAGGTTCTGGGGTTACTAACTTGCAGACAATCAAATTTTACAAAGAATGGAAAGAGAATAGGAATAAAGTGTTGAATTACCCAATTAACAATGGTTGATCCAAGCTTGATCTTCTCCCACTCTAATCTTCTCCAAAGACTCTAAGGATGCACCTCTTCACCTGGAAAGAGCAAATTCTTCAAGTAATATCTCACACATATATACATCAGAGGTTAGATGAAAATCATATTAATAATATAATTGAAAACATTCATTAAACCAATATACACGAGATAAACACAATACAAGAGTGGAAAAAGAATTCTCTTTATTGATAAGCAGTGAATAAGATAAGAATACAACCCAGCTTCTGACACACGGACTCTTCTGCAACCAAAGGAATCTGAGTTCTACTGCTACAATATTCTAAAGATATACCACCAGCATAACTTTCGTCTCTAAAATTGATTGATTAGCCCCATCCCAAGGCCTCTATTGATACTTTGGAAATAGAGAGGTTTCGAAGGTCAAGATGGTTGAGATGGTTGGGATAGTTATGGATTAAGGCCCAACTAATATCGTCTAATCATGATTTATATTTTTAAGGTCAAATGAAGGTCTACACGCGTATTAATATAGGCAACTCACATATGATATATTGCGTGTTTCTTAAAGGGAACTCGCGTATGCAAGGTATACACAAGATGCAATGCATATACTCACGTATGACACACAAGTTGCAATGCACATAGTCGTGTATGCAACCCAAAACTCAGAATATAAATATAGAAGGTTGGTTTGAGGATAATGCATCAAAGGTCATGCACATATATAGTGTTTTGGCCACTTCAATCCAAATTGTCCTTTTGTGTACCGACATGATGAATGTCAACACTCGAACGGAGAAGTGCCATTTTGGCTGATAACATTACCTAAGGAAGATTTTGAGTGTCTTTGATAGAAGATGGGAGTCGTTCCTTTTCAAAAGCACTAAAAGAAAGAAGTGCAATCTTAGGTAGAGATATGATGACAGGGGGAGCTATCAGACAGAGAGGTATCTTTTTTATTGGTGTCAAAGGTGGAGAATGATTAAATATTTTTCGATCAATGCTAAAGGGGGATATTGTTGAGTAAATTAGTTTTCATTGATGTCAAATCAGTTATCGAAAGTCAAATATATGGTGGCAGACTAAAGGTTCCAGGTATCCAGAATAACAAAGGAATAACCCTGTTACAGGTTGCAGGTTGTAGGGTGAATGAAAAACGAATAACCCTATATCAAGTTGAATGAATGAGATCAATCATCCAATGTTGTTGCAGAAAGAACTAGCGCAAAGGTTAAAAATGTACGAAGTGATAAAGTTTCGCGAAGGATTAAGACTGGACAGCAGAGGTTAGTCTCGCCCTAGATCCAGCGGCTTAAGACCAGTTTCGCAAAAGATAGGCAGAAGGATGAAGTTCCGCAACAATCAATATCGGACGGATTATATTAGGCCCGCACTAGATCCGATGATTTAGGATTAATTATGACAGTTAGATGTAAAATCCAAAGTTCTGTAAAATATCAAGATCGGACGGCTGAGATTAGTTCCGCTAAAAGAAATCGATGGTGCAGAAGAAAAATGTGGAAAGGGAATTGTGGAAGCAATGTTTAAAGATTTTATGAACCCATAATCCGCAACCCGCAATCTAGAAGATCGAAGGCCAGGAAAAACTCCACAAGAGATCTACGATGCGGAAGAAAAAATGCGGAAACAAAATTGTGGAACTAATGTTTAAATATTTTATGAACACACAATCTGCAAACTGCAATCCAGAAGATGGAAGGCCAGGAAAGACTCCGCAAGGGATCGACGGTGCACAAGAAATATTACGGAAAGGAGCTTGAGGAAAATCGAGATAGGATTTTAGGAAATATTGCATCCCGCATCCCACAATCTGGAGATCGACGATCAAGAAGAATCCTGATGAAGATCATTAGTGGAAAATCGACTTTTGCATTCCATAGTGTGGAAAGGAGTTTGTAGAAAGGAAAAAGAGGATAGTCAAAATCCCACATCCCGCATCCCACATATCACAATCTAGATATCGACGCTCAAGAAGAAGCCAGATGAAGATCAATGATGGGGAATTGTTGAAACATGAACTTGGTGCAGAAATACAATTTAAAAAGGGAAATATGTAGAATAGATCAATGGTCCGAAGAGATCCAGACAAAAGATCAACTATCCAGGTTGTATCTAGTGAAGAATATTACAGATGCACCAGAAAATGATAAACATGGCTACATAAATTAATTCTGAGCTGTGGGAAGAACGAAACATTTCCTTTGTTGAAGTGATGCGACGGTTGAATGGGTAGATGATGATTGGTTGGTTCTATAAATAAACAGTCATGATCCAAAATGAAAGAGTGCAACTATGGAGAGTTGCGTTGATACGAAATAGGTATAGGGTATTTAAATAAATGAATGTGTAAAGAATTAAGTGTCTCTATTAGGAATCTTGACAGAGCCCAAAGTGAATAGTTTACAACTGTTCCAAAAGACTGAGAAAATCATATTAGGGTGGTTCTAGGGTAGGCCACAGGTCTGCAAGGGGTCGAAGCCTCCTTCCAGTCGTAGCTTGAGAACAGGGTGTCGTAGCATCCTTGTTTGTTGAAGCAAGAAAAAAACCATAGGGTTGTTGTATAATCCTAGTCTGTAGTTGCAGGAAAAACCTAGGGTGTGTTTTGCATCCTTTATGTAGTAGTAGATAAACAATTTTGTAAAATTCATCTTATTAATGAGTTTGTGTTGGTGGTTTTCTCTTTGAGGTTTCCATGATAAAAAAAAAAAATTTAATAGTTGATAATTATGTGTTTTATTTTTTAAGAGTCAATACTGATTCACCCCCCCTCTCAGTATTGTGGGATAAACCAACATAATATAATTCTCTATAATAAGACCTTTTTATATAACAATGGATATGAAGAGTATACTTTACCATATTAAATATGAGATATAATGTATTACTCTTTTACATAAGATTTTGGATAACTTCTGACATAATACAAAGACATTATTACCTTCTAAGGAATATAATATATTTCAACACTCCCCCTTAATAATAGCTGGGAGAAAATCCCACAATAACACTAAGGAGGGAAGGAGTCATTACTGCTTCCCCTTGATGATAACTTATCTCAATCGAAGCAAGGAATGGAGATGCACATACTTCAATTCTGTTAATTATTTGGTGAAGATATCATATTCCTGCTGCTTGGTAGGGAAATAATAAAGAGAAAGAATACCATTTGCTATGAGACCTCGAATATAATGAGCATCAAGGTCGAGATGCTTTGTCTTGGAGTGATATACCGGATTATAACCAAGCTGAATTTCACCCTAATCATTACATTTCAACACAATGGACTATTTCAAAACCAAACCAAGCTCAGTGAAAACATGTCATAACCAATCGATTTCTTTAGCTGCTTCTTTAGTTACTCTATATTATGCATCACACGAAGATAAAGAAAGAGTCTTCACCTTCTTGTTGGACCAAGAAATCAGACCTGAAGACTATATGAAAATGTTTGACGAATGAGCCCTCTTGCTTGATCACACTTATCACCACATGTTTAACATCATTAGGTTTCTTATGTTCACCATTAACAATTGCCCATAGATTCTTACTACTGAGAACATCGGTCATTTTTATTTTCCATGCAAGATATTTAGGACCAACAAGTTCAGGAACAAAAGCTACTTTTGATATCCAATAATATAAAATTAAATCCAAATGCTAGAAATGACAAGAAAAAAAAGTGAATGACTGAAAACTGAAAAGATCTTACCAATTTTTATTTTATAGATCTAGGGTTTTGAGCTAAAAATTTGAAATTACCATGACGTAATCAATATGACTCAAAATTTGTATTATAAACTGTTTTAGAAATGGCATGGTCATTCTGCATCCAACGTCGTAAACATAATACAAATCGGGATATGCTGTCAAAAGATATCAACTCCACAATATTTCTATCTGTATGGAAAATTTCTGAAAAATAATTGATTTTAAATCAATGATATCTTCACCTTCCGAACATGAAATTAGATGATTTTTTTTAAATCACGTATTTTTTCGCGAAGAAATTAGATATGTAACTATATTTTTGATATTCTGCACCAAAAGTTTCCGATCTGGATCTGAATGTTGCGATCTCAATTTTTCCTGGAAAAAAATACTTAGATAAAAAAACTAGTCCGAATAATCGAAATATAGATCTCCTTGAGGAGAATAAAAAAGCATATATATCTATAGAAGAACAATCAAGAAACCCTTGAAAAAATTCTATAAAAATATTCACAATAGAGTTAGGGTTAGGAGTAACAAAAACTGCAGAATCATGCCCAGATATGAAGAGAATCCTAATGGCTACCAGATAGAAAACAAATCTACAAGAATAAAAAGTTCCTAGATGATAATCATTATTGATTGAAAGCTATAGAAGGTGCTAGATCATAGAAACTCGCTCTGATACCATGTCAGAGTTATAGATATAACTAAACTAGCTTACCTATCTATGCAATTAATAATATATTAACATAAATAAGAACATAAAAAGAACAAGGAAAATAGTACAATAGATATGCATGGTTCACCCAATTAGGCTACGTCCACAGAAATGTTTTATTCTATTATTTCCAAAAAATTCCTTCAATCTTACAAGAGAGAAACTTCAAATAACCCCAATAAAAGATAACATACATCTTGTGAGCACACCACAAGTATAATAGTATATGATTGTGTGTCTTGTGTCTATCTGTGAGGTGACTCCCTTTACCCTATTATAAACACAGAGATGTGGAGGAATTACTCTCACATGTTGCATGTGGGAGAATATAATTCTCCATAATAACACCTCTGTATATAACAATGGATATCAAGAGTATACTTTACCATATTAAATATGAGATATAATGTATTACTCTTTTACATAATATTGTGGATAAATTTCGACATAATACAAATACATTATTACCTTCCAAGGAATATAATGTATTCCAACAATTTCACCTTATCCATAATCCAGTTTCCTTATCCACAATCATGCACTAATCCCTTCTAATGCTCATTTGCATGATTTTATGGTCAAGTTGTTTTTCCATTACATTTCTTAGTATTTAATTTGATTTTTTACTAACATTGAGGGAGTCAGTGTACTATGTATTTGATTTGAATATTAAATTATTTGTTGGAAGAAGCTACAAGATATTTGAGGAATTTGTGTAGTAGCTACAAAAACCCTGTAGATAGTTACGGAAACTATACAAGCAACTACGAAAACTATACAGGAATCTATAGAACCTCCTGCAGAACTCTACATAAAGCTCTAGAAACTCTACAGGAAGCTGCAAAAACTCTTCCAGCTACGGAAACTCCTATAAAACCTACAAAATCATTAATAATTCAATTTTCTCTTCAACCATTTGGCATTCCATGTATAAAGGAGCATCATCAACCTCTTGGATATGAAAAGAATCTTGGATAAATATTAGATTTGGATTTTTGGAAAAAGGTTTGAGATTTAGTTTTGAATTAGTTTTTGGCATCCAAATTTTTAGGAATTTGTTGACGATATTTTGGATCCTCATTTATTATCTATTATGGAGAACTCGTGTATAAATACGAGCTCATTCTTCATTCTAGGGGATATTCAAGACTCTCAGACCATTAGTCCAAATAATGATGGAATAAAACTATATTTTCATTGATTCAATATAGATCTCAGCATCTTTTTCAATATGATTTTATTTTATTTATGTTGATGTAGTTGTACTTCATTACTTAATTTTCATTTCTTATGATGTGTGCCGTTTATTTCTGGAATTTGATATCAATGCATCGATATAGCTTTAAATGTTTATTTTACAATAATTGAGCTTAATGCGATGACCATATTCACTTCCTTGGATTATAAGTAGTAACTTGTATTTGGGAAGGATAGCTTTTATATTTTATTTCTGCAATTTCTCTTTATGTCAAGTGTGATTTAGTTTTAGAATTTACTTCACCGAAAAATGTGATTTAATTTAGAGTTTACTTTCCCGCATAGTGTAAATTAGATTTAGAATTTACTTTTCTTAACAATGTGAACTTAGTCTTAGAATTTACTTTCCTGCATAGTGTGAATGTAGTTTTAGAATTTACTTTCTCGCATAGTGTGATTAATGTAGTTTTAGAAATTAATTTTCTTGCACATTGTGAATTAGCTTTAGTATTTATTTTTAAGAAGAGTGTGAATCAGTTTTAGCATTTACTTTCCTGTCATGTGATTTATTTTCCTTGCAATTTAGTTTCAATAGTTGTTATCCAGATAGTTCCTTTCCAATACTATGTAACTGTTCATACCACTGTTTGTAGGTAAGGTTATTGAACTTCAACTTCAAGTAGATAAACCAATGTAAGAGGATATTGTGGTTTGCACATACAGTGAATGGTAACTCACAAGTTTTCAATGAACCTTGGGTTGACAATTAATGCAAACTTGTTAGTTGTTTCTCTAATCAATTAGAAGACGATTAAAAAACCCATCATTTTGGTGTCATTTCCTGGGAGTTATCACAACCACTGTAACCCCTTACTTGGTTGACATAGTTATTTTTGTGTGAGAAGTTTTCCTCTTTTTGGTTGACTAAATTTTCTTTTGGTAGTGAGCTATTTGTTTTTCATTTATACACGCATATGTTTTTGTTTGAAGGATGGAGGTGTATAGACATGTAAGATGCATAGGATACCTCATTGTAGCATTTTTATAGTGTAATAGCTCTCCGCAAGTCTCTGCAAATTTGAACCATGTTAATAATTTGTGCAATAGAAGTAGATTTTTTTATGTCTTATATTTTCATGGATACAATTTAAGATTAAAGAGAATGATTATGTGGTGTAGTAAGAGCCACACATAGGATGATTATTTCTTCTTTTGCATAAATCTTGGAAAGAGGATTGAGGATTGGTGAATGAAGAATCTATTGAACGATTCAAGAGGATTCAAGGGGAAGCCATTGAAGAAGGAGTACAAAAGACTCAAAATTTTCAAAAGGGTATGTAATATGTCATTCAAGTAATAAAAATACATAATTTAGCATTAACATACAATTATTGAAGTTTAACTATAATCATTTATTTATATCTTGCAAACTTTTCAAATTTTTGACGATCCGGAACCTTCAAAAACGTATGTGTATGTCAACTCATGGTTTTTATTGTTTATTTTTTTGTTAATTGTATGTATTACATTGAAATCATACCCCTAAAAACATTTGCTCCCATCTAAATCATCATTTAGTGAGAAATTTCCTATTGGGTCATTTTGGCTTGTTGGGCTTACTCAAAATGCAATCGAGACAATCATGTTTTGAGGGACCATATGGGAAAATTTTTAAAACCTGTTTCTCTCCAAAGTATCCCTTGAAATCTAGTTTCTAATCCAATTTGAATCTTTTAATTTGAATATCTAACGAAAAATACATGGTCAAAATACAGACTATGTGTAGAGTAGGAAGCTCAAGAACAGAGTTGGGACAGTGACTTTTTAGGTGGCCAAATGGATTAGTTTTGAAAACCTGTTGGGCATATTCCCCTATGAATATATTTTCAATTCAATTTGAATCACTCAATTCAGATATCATACAATGAAATTATTTCTAAAATACTTACTCTCTATCCTAAATCAACACTGATGGAAATGTGTCTCATAATCTGATCATTGGCATATACATCATGTTTGTGCCATAAATTGTTCTTAGACTACCAGAAGAACAAGCGAACACAATCTCAAAAGTAAAATTAAATAAAATAGGTTTTAGGGTTTTAAAAACTTCATCAGCAAGGAGGAAATAAACATCCACAAGCTAATATAGAACTGAATCATGCAAATTGGATAAACTGGGGATCAAACACATCCCAATAAGTCATAAAAATTACACATGAAATACTATTTCCACCCACAGGCTACAAGCATTTACATGAATAAAACTTTAAACAATAAATTAAATTGTAAACTGAGCAATCAAATAGATCAGAAATGAAAAAGCATGACAGGTAAAAGGGCTTATCAGTTTATATATAATCAATAACAATCATCCACTTACATAAGAGTTATAAGTGCTAGCTTGAGAAATCAAAGCTCCAAAAGCCTCTCCTTGAGTGAAAAATCCCCCCTCAAAACTGTATGTTTGTCTTCATTTTATCATTAAAAAAGTAAAGTAGTTCCATAACTACCTTCTAGGTCGAAATTTGAAACAGTTGCATCAATTAGTTACATGATAACTCAAAATATTTAAAGATAATTAACCCAAAAATAGCAAATCGGATTTGGGGAAATTTGGTGAATTTCTGGAAATTTGGGTCTCAAATATTCCTTCATATCTCTCGATCCGGAACACCTGTGTAAAAAATGAGAGAGGTTCTTTTAAATGAGTATGTTATGAACAAAACCCTCTCTTGATTTTTCAAAATTACTCTTCAATTGATCGAAATATGTTCTGCAAATTTGTGACTAAAACAGGAAATTATTAAATAATTCAAACCCTGAAAAATAGGCCACAAAGATGAATTTAAATATCTCAAACAATCATAGTTGTTGCAAAACGGAGAGAGGTTTTTGTGAGTGAGTCTGTTTTGGACAAAAACCTCTTTTGGTTTTCCTGAATTCATTTCCATCTGCTCGCAATCATTTCCCAATGACAATGATAAAAACATGAAAAATAGAGCTGCTACAGGAATCTCCTCATGAAAATATTTGACAAAGGACTAAAAAATTAGAGTTAGATTATAAATCAAAACTTGGAATGAAATTTTATTATAAGTTCTTGAAAGCTTAAAGATGTACATATTAACTAATAATCCCAAAAGACAAACCTTAAAACTAAATTAATGAAATGATTCAACCATTAAAAGCATTAAATCCAACCAAAATTATTGATTGTCAAAAATTATTAAAATCAACATGAAATATAAAATCATTTTAAACCAACGGTTGAAAATTAGGACAAAAAGAACAGATAAACTAAGAACCAGATCTAGTTATAACATCTGGCTCTTGCTGCGGGATGAAGTTCTCCTTGTGAGGCTTCAAGAACCTGTAGACCTTGTGCCTTATTCATTGGGTGATGGAGTCATTCACCAAATCTCTGCAACTTTGTCAAACTCTGAACACATACCTCTAAAATGAAAAATACTACTACAAACCAGCATACTGAAAAGAATCTACATGCTCGTATAACAAGCTTATTCTACTATTTACTCCTACTTCTAATCGGAGGAAACAGCCCAATCAAGTGTAATCATACTTCCAATGAAGCCAAGAAACCATTTGAATGAGAATCATAATTTCATGCATGCTACTTTTTGAGAAAACCCACAAAAGATGTGATAAATGCAATAAAGAGTCTGTAGGAAGCTGATACTTATGACTGGAAATAGGAAGTATGCCAAAATATGGAGCATTAGAAACCTTTAAAAAATACAACTCCATCCAAGAAGCCACAGGGTCATGAAATTTTCGATTTAAAACTTCAACGGCTTCATTATATTCATCATAAAGTGAAGCATTCTCTTCCTCTCCTTTGTTGTTCTTTTTAAATTTTGGATCAAGAATGGAAACCAAGGGCTTTTCAAACTGCTTCTCGACCTTTAAATAAAACCCTTGATCAAAACTTGAACAAATAAAATTCTGAAAGTGACCATAAGTCAAGAATGGCAACTTATTTCTTATATCAACAGTAAGAGGTTGAAGAGCAGCAACTTCTTCTTCATAACATGATAATCTCATAGCAGGAACTAAGAAATTTCTACTATAATCCACTGAAAATATGTTATCATCGAAAAAGTCAGCAAATTGATATGAAGAATCAACACAAGCATCATTTATATCCTTGTTCATATGAAAATCTGAAAATTATGAAGAAAACTGTCTTAAATCTGAATGATACCTACGTTCTTCTTCCTATTCATAATCTTGTATATCTTCAACATGGGCTTGATCTCGAAGCATTTTGCAAGCTCGGATGTTCTCCTCCACTCCTTTTTTATCCTCAAACAATTGTTTTAAAGATGATGATTTTCTTTCTAACAGGAACAAGACAAGATCTGAATGTTGATCCATAACATAATATACCATAGCAAGTTTTTCCGAAGGTCTGATCTCCGTAGGCATACTGATATAAAAACTTTGAAACCTCTAATTAAATTTAGTAATTGGCTTATCATTTTCCCTTTTCAAACTATAAAATTCGGAAAGAAATTGATCATAAGATTTATTCTTACCCCAATACTTCAAAAAGACATCATGTAACTCTTCCCACGATCTAATTGAATCAGCTTTTAAATTTCGGAACCAAAACCCAACATCTCCAGCAAGGATTTCGAAAATAACCCCATGACAACATCCTCATGCATGATTTCAAAATTATCAATGAAATTATGAAAAGATTCTAAATGCTTCTTTGCTGTAATATGGTCTTTTCCAGTAAAATGGGGAAGATATTCGACAAAGTAGGAAGGGTAAGGATGTAAGAGAGATGGCAGCCTAAGAGGTCTAAACATCTTCTGTCTAAGTCTAGACTGAAAATCTGTGAGTTGAAAATGAGGTTCAACAAGCTGTTCAAAAGTTTTAGCAGTGATGGTAGAAGGTAATAGATCAGCTTTATTTTCTACAAGATGACCAGAATAATCAGATTCAAGAGATATGGGTATATGTATATCATGCTAAACATGTATTTCAAATGAAGGAATAGGATCAACATCAATAACATAAGAAGAATGCAGATTTTCTTCTTCCGAAGTGGGATATGTACTTGAAGGTTTATGATCATCGGAATAAACAAAACAAAAAATAATTCTTTTGACATGCAATGGGAAAGATAGGAAAGAACTAATAAATAAGAACAAAACCTCATGGAGTAAAGTAACAAGCTGATATCCAGTCTTTCCATTTGGCTTCTTCATTTTTCTGTCAACAAAATTCTTCTTGCAGTGGAATCTTTAATCATGGAGTCACTGGTGAAAATTTGTAGTCTAAAATATTTTCTGACTTTGTTCACCTCTCAAAATCAGAAGAATAATGATATCCCATGGAAGATATACTTCAGCTTCGTCCCCGGCAACGGCGCCAAAGATGTTTGTGCCAGAAATTGTTCTTAGACTACTAAAAGAACAAGCCAACACAATCTCAAAAGTAAAATTAAATAAAATAGGTTTTAGGGTTTTAAAAACTTCATCAGCAAGGAGGAAATAAACATCCACAAGCTAATACATAACTGAATCATGCAAATTGGATAAACTGGGGATCAAACACATCCCGATAAGCCATAAACATTACACATGAAATACTAATTCCACCCACATGCTACAAGCATTTACATGAATAAAACTTTAAACAAGAAATGAAATTTTAGACTGAGCAATCAAATAGATCAGAAATGAAAAAGCATGACAGGTAAAAGGGCTTATCAGTTTATATATAATCAATAATAGTCATCCACTTACATAAAAGTTATAAGTGCTAGCTTGAGAAATCAAAGCTCCAAAATCCTCTCCTTGAGTGAAAAATCCCTCCTCAAAACTGTATGTTTGTCTTCCTTTTATCATTAAAAAAGTAAATTAGTTCCATAACTACCTTCTAGGTTGAAATTTGAAACAGTTACATCAATTAGTTACATGATAACTCAAAATCTTTAAAGATAATTAACCCAAAAATAGCAAATCGGATTTGGGGAAATTTAGCGAATTTCTGTAAATTTGGGTCTCAAATACACCTTCATATCTCTCGATCCGGAACACCTGTGTAAAAACTGAGAGACTTTTTTTAAATGAGTATTTTATGAACAAAAACCTCTCTTGGTTTTTCAAAATTCCTCTTCAATTGATCGAAATATGTTCTGCAAATTTGTGACTAAAACAGGAAATTATTAAATAATTCAAACCCTGAAAATAGGCCACAAAGATGAATTCGAATCTCTCAAATGATAAAAACTGTTGCAAAACTGAGAGAGGTTTTTGTGAATGAGTCTGTTGTGGACAAAAACCTCTTTTGGTTTTCCTGAATTCATTTCCATCTCCTCGTAATATGCTCCCAATGACAATGAAAAAAACAAGAAAAACAGAGCTGCGACAGGAATCTCCTCATGAAAATATTTGACAAAGGACTCAAAAATGAGAGTTAGATTATAAATCAAAACTTGGAATGAACTTTTATTATAAGTTCTTGAAAGCTTAAAGATGTACATATTAACTAATAAGCCCAAAAGACAAACCTTAAAACTAAAATAATGAAATGATTCAACCATTAAAAGCATTAAATCCAACCAAAATTATTGATTGTCAAAAATTCTTAAAATCAACATGAAATATAAAATCATTTTAAACCAACGGTTGAAAATTATGACAAAAAGAATAGATAAACTAAGAACAAGATCTAGTTATAACACATCCCATCAATTCTTCTTGTATTATTTTTTTTCTATTGGATGTAATTAAATGAATATACTTTCATCTCCAATTGGAATCAATACAATCCATCATTAAACAGAAAAGTTATGCTCAACCTAATGACTATTGGTTCAAGTTGGAAATTTCAAACAATTCTATCATGCATAATTTTCTTTAGCATATTTGGCATACCATATTAATGAATTTTCAAAACCTATTTATACTGGAGGTATTCCTCTTAATATACTTTTATTTGGATTTGGAATCACTCAATTTGGTCATGAAATGAAGAATTTATTAACAAAATACCATTGGGAAGTCTAGTTTGGCCACCGCTCTCCAATGGAGAGACTGCACACCTCTCGTCTTCCTTGATATCATGTTGTATTGCAGGCTAGTGATATTTTTTTTCAAAGCCCCAAGAATTTCAAAGAAGGACAATTTATTCATGAGTGATTCATGAAGACCTAATTTTCATGCCAAATGGGCTTTGCCTCTAGACACCCAACAAAGAAAATTCATTATCATGATATGTTCTACTTTTGAAGCTCATAGGAAGATAACAACAATAATACTTTTATCAAATATTGTAGATGGATAGAAAATGATAGATATGAAGAATATGAAGACCAATGTTCTAGATGTCAAGTGCATTTCCACATTCCCATTATCACATCCATGAATTCTATAAAGAATCTTTTCAAAAGACCTAAGATTCATCATGCTCATTCACTAGCTCCATGGTCTGCTTATGTATTTCCTTCTTCCCATTTTGATATGAACGCCTATTGAAGTTAATACAACTTTAATTTCCTTATGTGGTTGATATTTTTTGCTCATGCACATCATTAATGTCACCACTGTCATCAAAATTTAATCCTCCACCATTCCTTCCATGATTTTCTGCTCCATCCATCCCTAACCTACACAATAAAGTTAGATTGGATCACTTACAATGTTGATCTCCTTCACCTACCTACCCCATTTCCAAATAAAATTTGATTGTGAAAACATGTCTTGGGCGCCATCAAACCTTGGAATGCTTGAAAACTATCTTATTGGAAGGAATCCATCGAGAATAAAAAAATTCTGATTGTGAAACCCTCTGGGCGCAGTTAGGCACATCTTTTCTGAAAACTAGCTTGCTGGTGGTCAAGGTTTGAAAATAAGTGAGAAATAAATTATTCCATCACGCTCTTTAAATAAAGTTTCCAAAATTTTCTACTACATCAGAGTATCATTTTTCAGCTAGAGATCTCAGTTGCAATTCATCATGCTATGAGCTCCACAATGCTCTTTCCTGCAAATTTTTACATCATTGTGGACAACATCAAATATCGTTCTTTTCAGCATGTTGTTGCATACTTCACAATATTCATAGGTAGGTACATGTATGCTTATTTTCCTTATTGTTATTCAAGTTCATTGAATTCTATGGATTTGTATTTAGAATTGCACTTGATCCTTTTTCCCTACTTCTTCCTATATTTCCAAGGGTAGTAAAAGCTTTCAGTTTGGGGGAAGGGGAAAGCCATTACCTCTCTTGTCCATTCATCATATTTTTTTAATCCAAACCTTCACCCTCATATATACTTACATAGTCAATTCCATCCTAACATATCCCCTGGAATATCCAAGCATGAGAAGAATCAATGCCGTTTTACTACTGTCACACAAGAACCGACAGTAGGGAAAAATGGGAGAAGCTCGTATACAAGATAATGATACTACAAGAAGAACGGAATAGGTTGGACACAAGAACCTACACTATAATAAGTTGTTGTATAATCCATTCCTACATAATAATATATTGTCATACAAGAGGGTGGAAAGAAGAGGGGGTTTAACACATGATAGTTAGATTGAGCACCTTGAGATAGAGCCACTTATGCTAACAAAGGATCATTGGAATAGATTGTTCCAGATTGTTCAAAACTTGAAGATGAGTCTATACTTAAGATATCACATCCCATGGGAAGAAGTAAGGTCATTTGTTCCTTTATTGACACTGGTTTTTTTTATGGGAAATGAATATAAATAAACAATTTATTTCTAGTGTTTTGAAGTCTGCAATTTACAGAGAATATCACACCTTCAGTTCATAGCATCATTTTGAGGAGTAATGGGGGTTAATTTCTAAACATAGAAAGCATCATGGAATGTTTGGATGATATACCATAGTGGTTACAAGATTTGAAAAAGGTACAAAATCATAAGTAAATCTAACATAAATACTGGTACAGTCCTGTAGCATCTTGTAAGACAACCTTGTAATGATTTTTGGGTAGCATTTATTCTTCTTGGGTAGCATTTATTATTCTTGGGAACATATCAACACTTTTTTCTTGGAATCTGTAGAATTATTTTGTCCTAGCAAGATAATGGATTCAATTTCTTTGACACTTTAGTCATCTTGCTTATTGCACTAAAACTTTATGATAGCATTTATTTTAGTCCCATATCCTGTATTCAATAGTAAAAGTTTGTACAAATTGGTTCAAATCAATAATATCATGGTGGATCTTTGTCTGGGGTTGGAGCTAAAGACATGTGACAAAGAAACTATTTATAAGAAGGTGCATCCACATATTTAGATTCCTTATTCAACTTTGCAAAGGATAACAAATCATAATGGTATTTCTTATTATAAGATCTGTTGTTGATTTATGCACATAATTAGTTTGGGTAATGAATTCAAGTTTTAGGTACAAAGGTTTTATTGGAACTTTTCATGAGTGGAGTGATTTATCCTTCTAGTATGATTTTCTTCATGCATTTTGACTGTTCTTTCATTATAGAGAATAGAGAAATGGGTTGTAAATTTAAAAAATATGGAATGCTCTAACTTGCCATTAAAATACAAGTTTTATAAACTTGGTGACTGCCAAACAATATTGGAGCATCTTGGATCCACATGTTGTAATGAAGACATGTTGCAGAAATCAGAGAACTTGGTTGTGGCATGGGTCACAATTGCATCACATACAAGCCTTATGGAAGAAATTTATATGATGAATTGTGTCACCAATCCACAAAGGAGAGTTGAGAGTTACTTGATGCTTGAATCAATACCTTAACACCATTCGAGCCATCTCTTCAACCAATGTAAAAGGGAAATGGATGATTGCTTATATCCTCCCCCGTTAGGTTAAAAATCATGAAAATAAAAATACTCATCACCCTGTTGTGTCTGATATACTTCGAATTATGGTACAACACAATTTTTCAAAGTCTCTTATTTGTGCTAAAGATATTTCCATCATAATTGTGACTATATTGTTGAAGCGAAAATGGATTGGCATGGTGGAAGTAGATCCATATCTTATTTCAAGTATTTTTTTTTCAAATATGTGAATAGCTCTAACATCATTCAACCCTCTATATGAACTAGTTTTAAATATTTTTAATGGTTTTGGTTATGGCATCTCTTGGCATCTCTCCACTCAACGTTCCTATAGAATCTACAAGAAAGAACAAACAATTCACAGGACATATGTGGATTACATGTGACAACATTCCGACATGTGGTACAACATCATTATGCAGAAATATTAGGATAATAGTGGAAACACAGATTTACAACCCATGTGTTCATGTTTTGATGAGTAACAAAATACCTTTAATGGACATCTCTTCATGCCATGTGGTCTTATACAATTAATTTTAGCACAAAATTTCAAATTGGTCATGTATGTGCAAGAGTTCAAGATTGAAATTGATTAAGGGCAGCCTGTGACTTTGTTCTTTTACCTAAGGACATGTAAATATTCATTTTGGGGGAGAATACTATGGAGATAAAAAGCAACAAATGAATTTTATTGAAGGCCTTGAAGGCAGTGTTCAACAACATTTTGGGAGCAAAACTTAATTCAAGCACAAGCAGATGAATGGAAATTTAGAACAAAATTTTAAAGGCACCAACAATAGAAACATCACTTCTAGGTTTGTTGAGATGAGAAGGGGCCTCAAATTTACTCCATTGATTTGTAGTTCTAAATTATCTTCGTGCAATATATTTAAACAAGCGTTCACTCAAGATAGTGGCCAATGAATTTTTGGAGTTAAATTATGCTCTATGATCATAGAAAGACACAAGTGGAAATGTAATTTTATCAGTTTGACGGACCTCACAATGGTCATATAGTTTGTGCCCTTTGCAAAGCACGGTCATCTATTCTCGCAGTTCATTTATTAATTCATTCACGTTTTTATGAAAAAATGAATATTGCAAATGGTGATTTGGGTATCCATGAAAATTTGTGAGAAGAATCATTATAGTAACAAGAATAAATCCAACAAGTTTTAGCTCAATCCAATGCATGGTTTTTGAGAAATCAAGCATAGTCATCTACAACCATTTTCTCATTTTCTCAAAAACCGTGATGCGGGTTTCTCAAATTTTTTGCTAGGAGAAGAATAATTGCATTCCTAACACCCCTGCAAAGTTTGGTAAAATATTAGTTTGTATTTTTGGAGAAATCACAATTTTTTGAAAGCTACAATCACTAGTCCATTTCCTATAGATTTCCAGTCTAGCTACAGATTGCTAGTCCATTGGATACTAAAACTATTCGCATTTTTTTGCCTTGAAAATATCATTTTTGAAGGAATGTTGGCATGAAAACTTGTTAAGGGTGATACTTTATACTTCTAGATGACGAGACACAATGGTTGTGGCTTGTTTATGATGAATTTTAAGGCATGCATTAAAAAAAAGGAACATCATTAATTCATCTTGGTTGACACATGGTTGCATGATGACACACAACATTTTGAATTTGGGGGAGATGATGAGCCTGGGATTTGACATATTTTATCATCATTTCACCTTATCTATAATCTAGTTTTCTTATCCACAATCATGCACTCATCCCTTTCAATTCTTATCTGTGTGATTTTGTTCAAGTTTTTTTTCCATTACATGTCTTAATATTGCATTTGATTTTTTACTAACATTGAGGGAATTAGTATACTATGTATTTGCTTTGAATATTAAATCATTTGTTGGAAGCAACTACAAGATATTTGAGGGAGTTCTATAGTAGCAGTAAAAACTCTACATGAAACTATGGAAACTATACAGGAAACTACATAAACTATAGAACCTCCTGCAGAACTCTACAAAAAGCTGCAAAAACTCTGTAGGAAGCTACGAAAACTCTACAGGAAGCTGTAGAAACTATGCCAGCTACATAAACTCTATAGTCAGGTGCATAAACTCTACAGAAAGCTGCAGAAACTCTGCCATCTACGAAAACTCCTATAGAACCTACAAAACAATTAGTAATTCGAATTCTCTTGAACCACTTGTCATTCCATGGATCAAGGAGCATCATCAACCTCTTGGATACAAAAATAATCTTTGATAAATATTAGATTTGGATTTTTGGAAAATATCTTGGATTTAGTTTTGAATTAGTTTTTGAGATCCAATTTTTTAGGAATTTGTTGAGGAGATTTTTGTATCTTCATTTATTATTTGTTATGGAGAACTCATGTATAAATAAGAGATCCTTTTCCATTCTAAGTGAGGACTCTTAGATCATTAGTCCAAATAATGATGGAATAATACTATATTTTCATTGATTCAATATAGATCTTAGTTTCTTTTGCAATATGATTTTATTTATTTTACGTTGATGTAGTTACTTCATTACTTAATTTTCATTTCTTATGATGTGTGATGTTTATTTTTGCAATTTGATTAAATGCATATATATATATTTAAATGTTTATTTCACAATCATTAATCTTAATGTGGTGACCATATTCACTTCTTTGGATTATAAGCAGTAACTTGTATTTGGAAAGTGTTGGTAATAACTCCCAATTCGTTGATCTATTCATGGCTAAGCATTCATTTATACATTCATGTGATGGTTTATTTCACCTTCCGTCCAGACTTTTCGGCTTCCAACTATTCCTATTTATTTATTTACAATATTATAATCCCTAACGGATTATATTCTAACAATCCCCCTCTTAATCCGAAGGGATGTTTGTAAGTCCGAGCATGTTTCTGAACCTTTCAAACTTTTCTCGTCCAAGCGCTTTAGTGAAGATGTCTGCAACTTGATCATTTGTGGAACAATGTCGAAGATGGACTGTCTTGGCCTCTACATGATGTCGAATCAAATGATACTTTGTGTTGATGTGTTTGGTTCGATCATGGAATCTAGGATTCTTAGCCAGCTTGATTGCAGAAGTATTGTCGACCAACAATGGAGTGGAGTTCTCTTGTTTTTCTTGCAAATCTTCAAGTATCTTCCTGAGCCATACTATTTCTTTCATTGCTTCAGCTGCAGCCACATATTCTGCTTCTGTGGTTGAATCTGCTGGAACTGACTGTTTGCATGATCTCCATGAGACAGCTGCTGATCCAAGACTCATAGTGTATCCAGAAGTTGATACTCATGTCTCCTTATCGCCATCAAAGTCTGAGTCTGAGTACCCAATAAGTTTGAAGTCATCCAATTTAGAGTACTTGAGTCCAATGTCTTGAGTTT